>JADDOH010013923.1:0-45598 GCA_016648135.1 Agrypnia vestita
TTTTGTTCGTTTTTTGTATGTATGTGTCGTCACACATACAAATTAGTCAGTTAGTCTGGTCGCATGTTTGCGAAAAGTACCCAGGAGGTGCGAAGGGGCCATGGGCTCTGAAATAAAACAAAAACAAAAGTGTTGAAAACACAGTTCAAATATTAAACATATTTCAATTAATATTTAAAATATTTTTTATTTGTTTTAATCAAACTTATAACTAATATAAAGTTAGTAAACAAGGTGAATTAAAATTCACGTTGTTTACTTATGATACTAACCAGTTTCGAATATTCGGAAACAATCGTTTTCTGTAAGGGTCGTAATATCCGTTTGATGAAATAAATAAAGTCTTAATCTTTAGTAATGAGATTGAACTAATAATGTTTTGTAATTTTTGAATTAATTAACTTTTGCGCAATGCATCTTGAACAACACTCAATTTTAATCAATCAAGGAAGTAAAATTTTATTTTAATAGTTTCTTAATTGAAAATATTACCCTGGTTAACAGAAACATATTCCTAATGAACTAGTTACTTTTATAGCTGCTCTTTATATCGCCTTTTCACTTTCTTTAATTTTATATTCATCGTTCGCTTTCGTAGGTCAAATAATAAACGTGAACCAACCTTTCTCAGTTTTTCTCGAGGGTGAAGTTAAGAATCTCGCTTTCAAAAACCGAGCCATTTGACACCAATAATTTTTGTTTTCCGGGGGACGGAGGATTTTCAAATGCAAGCCCTTTAAATAGCACCTCTTTGACTAAATAACACGTACGTATCGTCCATTAAAAATGAGCCATAAATGACATACATCATGATACTTCATCTTAAAAAGAGTTGAGATACACCCTTCACAGCATCCATGTAACAAACGAATGGAGCATAATGTGAACCAAAGATGAAAGAAATCTTTTTAAAACAACACGCCATCTTTTGTCACCTTCGTACAACAACTTTCTGTGATGTGCATTTGTAAACATTTTTCGATATGCAACTCGATGCACTCTTTGATGTATGTTACAAGTAAGAAAAAAGGATATAATATTTATGCAAATAAGTTATGAAATATATTTACAAAATGGTTCATCATTCAAATGTGCTTAAATTGTTATTTTGATAAAGTATGGCATTAAATATCTAGTAGTCAATATAAATTTTAAGGGCTTTTCAGTTAGGGTATAAAATAAACGCTTAAACTAACAGCACAATAGAAAAATTATTTCCATAGTTGGTTTCAATTTCCATTAAGATTTACAAGAATCTGTTATCGTTGTCAAATCTAGCCATACACAAAGAATAATATTTTTATACATTTTGTTTACTTCACATTTTTGTTGTGAAGTTGCAATATACATGGTCTGTTCAAAAAGTATCACGAATTTTGTGTTTTTTCAAAAATTATTTATATATTATAGGCAAAAATCGAAGACGAGCCAAAACACATGCAAGCAAAGCAGCTGTCAAAAATTAACTGAACAATCAAAATGGCCGAACTTGTCGGCATAAGTAAAGACATGAGTACCAACATAACGCCACAAAAAAATTGAAAATCCAATATACGAACCTGCGGAAATTCAAAATTCGCGATACTTTTTGAACAGACCTCGTATGTAAGAATACTTCTTTGATTTAATATTAAATAAGTTGAATCACTTAGATTTACAGGAAAATCTGTGCATCAAAACAAACCCGCAAGAAATCTTGCCGGAAGAATGCATACCATCACCATGTTTGTATGGAAATTTTCCCGGTTTGGGTACTGGTGATAACAAACCATTTTATCGATTAATACATTTTTTTAAACTTAATTTTTGAAAGTTATTTTATATCTTAAAGTTGAATAAGATAAACATAACAAATAAAAATACCTCCCATAAAAAAAAATTCAAAAATCAAATATTTTATTTTTCGAATACTCTGTTGTTAACTTGGGTTATAATAAAATAGCAGGAAGAGTAGCATTGTTTGGCCAAGGTAAAAGTATATACCTATATAGGTAACCCTTGGCATGAAGATACTATATTTACATATTTACAATTAGGGTAGCTTGGACACATCATGCAAATGTCAGAAAAATACTAACCGAGATATATCTTCGGAGGAAAGGCGGCCAGATGAACAACAAAAAACAACTCAATTGGTAAACAATTGCCAAAACAGCGCAAGACAGGGGAAGATGGTAGTGAGTAATCGACACATTGGCACCCCGACTTTACTAAGATAATGGAACAAAAATGTTGATGATTTAAAAAAAGTTACTCCGATGATATTATTATTGATAACTCATATAATATTAGGTCCATACATATGAAATTGACGTTTAGTATGGGAGGAACATAAAGCCGATTTTTTTTTATTATAATATATTTATTTAATCAAAGTATGTACCATTGCTATCTATGCACTTTTGCCATCTCATAGGTAGTTCATCGATCACTTTACTAAAAAAACCATTCGGATGGGAATCAATAAAATCTTTGAAGGCGGTTTGGACTGCCCCATCGGAGTTGAATTTTTTCCTTTGCAAGAAGTTATCCGAATTTCGAAAAAAATGGTAATCTGTTGGGGCAAGGTCCGGAGAGTACGGTGGATGGCTTAGGGCTCTTTCAGAGTAAGGGCGGGTGCGGACGCTGGCGCGGGTGCGTGTAGTTCAAATGTACCTACACGCCTCTCGCCTTCACACTGCTCGACCGCGGGCGCGCCTGCATAGGGGCGGACGCGGGCGCAGGTAGCGCTCCTAGCGCGCGGCCGATTCTGTTGGCCCAATCCGCCTGTATCTTTCACACTGCCCGAGCGTCTGGCGGTGGCCAAAGCGTCTGGTTCTAAACGTTTTTGATCCACACGCCACAACATGGAAATCGGTGCGGAAGAATTTATATCCGCAGTGCAACATCGCACTGCTATTCGGCAAAGCAAACACCCACAACACTTCAATAGAGCTGTCAAGTAAATTATGGGAAGTAATAAAAAATCTAATGTAATTTTTTTACCTATAAATTATGTTTTTTATTTATATAAAATATTTTTTAAAAATTACCTCTATTTTTTTTACCTATAAATTATTTCACCCAAAAAACTATAAAAAGCTGGTAAGGTACTTACTACTTTAACGCCCGTGAAGCATTTTTTGTGAAATATTCGCGCGACTTGCGACATACGGGCAGCTATTATACAAATAATTATACATATCTCTAAAATTAATCATCCTATTTAGGTAAAATTAGAAGTTTTATCAAAATAAAAGATTATTTACAATTAGCAAAAACTTTATTTGTAGTCTTTCACATTTTATATAATTACACATTAAAGTTAAAGAATAAAAATATTAAATTCAAACATTTTTATTTTTTCATTTTCAAACATTTAGCCAACTTCACATAATTTACTTCCCATTTGAAAAATGAATTTTCCATTAATAAAACCAAGTCTTCATCCATCTTTCTACGTAAGTATCGCGAAGTTTGAGAAGCATACATATTAGACTCTCAGCCGCTTCGGCACTGTGAACATGGTGACGCCAGAGCCAGCGCGAGCGCACACGCACCCGCTCCCGCCTGTGCACTCTGAATAAGCACTTAGACATTCCAATTGAAGCTCCTCTAATTTGGTAGCCGCCTGTTGTGCAGTGTGTGGTCTAGCGTTATCATGAAGCAGCTATAGCCTAGAGCGATTAACCAGCCTCGGTTGTTTAGCAGCTAGCTTTTCCATCATGGTTTGCAATTGCTGATAATAGACATCTGCCGTAATCGTCTGGCCAGATTTAAGAAAACTGTAGTGAACGACACCAGCACTAGTCCACCAAACGCTCACAAGTAACTTTTTTGGAGTCAATTTTCGCTTGGGGCATGATTTGGCTGGTTCGGCAGGGTTCAGCCATCGCGATGAGTGCTTCCGATTATCGTACAGGATCCACTTTTCATCACAGGTAATGATTCGATGTAAAATCCCTTCATTATTGTGCCGGTTGAGTAATGCAACGCAGCAGTCAACGCGCGTTTGTTGATTTGCTTCACTCAATTCGTGAGGTACCCACCTTTCAAGCTGTTTCACCTTACCAATTTGCTTCAAGTGGATTAAAACAGTTTTATCACTAACACCGCAGCCTGCAGCTAACTCGATGTGGTTTGCGATGGATCCGCTTCCACAATAGCCTTCAATTCTTCATTATCAACTTTGGTCTCCGGCCGTCCACGGGGCTTGTTCTGCAAGTCGAAATTTCCAGAACGAAAACGTTGGAACCAAAAACGCACTGTGTTTTCTTTTGTGGCACCGTCGCCATACACATCATTAATCCTTCGAGCCGTTTCTGCAGCACTGGTGCCACGGTGGAACTCGTACTCGTAAATAACGCGATATTTCAAGTTTTTCATTTTGTGAACTGAGTGACGCAAAGAAAAAAACAATTGAGGAAAAAACAAATGAATTATAATTTTCAAAACATAAATACATGAGTAAATAGCTGTATAAATTTGGATTTGGAATTCCTAACCAAAGCGAAGATATTTGAGATCAAATTTGCCAGTACGGCAAAACGTCAATTTCATATGTAAGGACCTAATATTAAAAACTGATAAATTAGTCAATTCTTAATTATTTTGGTAATATTGAAATTTTCAGCTTTAAAAAGCCATTATAAATAGTCAACTAACCAAATAAATATTTCCTAATTGAACATGAAATCAGCACGGAGCGTCAGTATCCGTATCCGTTGGAAAGGAGAATAACGGAAGTTGAAGAGGGGTGCGGACAACGGGGGTGGCCGCTAATCCTCGCCGTTACACTGACCATATAACGAGTGTATAACGGCGCATAACGGCCGTTACACCTGCCGGGCTGGAGGCTTTATTTACCGCCGTCTGGGGGCCACTTGTTATGATACATCGTCATAAGGGGTTGGACGGTTTTTACACTTGAAATAACGGGGACCGGTGCCGTTATGGGACCGTTTCGTTAAACGTGTCGTTTGTTCATTGTCGCGATTGGCAGCTTACCTAATGATTTTGTAATGTTAATTGAAGGTTAAATGTGCTTTTGATTCAACTTGATAGATTTTGCGATTTATACAATTTTACATGGGAAAATTATTAGGATTATGTCATTGCTTAAATAAGAAAAATGAGTTGAAAGTCTTCTAATTTTTTTTTTCTTTAGAACTTTACTTTAGAACTTTCTAACTCGAATGAATACTCCTAATGAAGCAGATATGTTTAATAGTTCACATTTTTTTTATTTATTGCCAGTAAAGGAATTTTTTTTTATTATTTTTTTTATTTTATTGCTAGTAAGAGAAAACTGAAAAGTAGCATTACTGTAAATTAAATTTAATGGAATCGAATGTTTTATACATGAAGATTCATTTTTATGCCTTACGCTGTAGCGTATGTACACTGACCATCTCTTATTTTTTATGGTCTAAAAGACTTGTTATTGGTATCTTAACAAATTTTTAGTTATGTTAGTATATAGCAACTTATTTACATATAAAAAAATTTGTTAAAATGTCTGAACATCAGGTTAATGCTTTGAATATTAATAATATGTAACGGTATCTTTTACAGCAAATAGTATTGGTTTTTATGATATAGATGGGTGTGTAGAGAAATGAATATTAAGTGTTGTGGACAGGATTTCACAAAAGTTGGGGGGGAGATAACGTAGAGCATTGTAGGAGAATGCTTGGAACACAGGAGCAGCCCAATGCAAATTTGTATCAGGTGGACTTTTATTAATTAGTGCTTACATTATAATTTTCTTCTCCTAGTGCTCCTAGTCCTAGTCCTAGTGTCAGGTCCCCACAACGTTGACTTTTATTACATGAGGGTACATCTTCCTATCTCCAGCCCTTCCACCGTTCTTATTCCTGTCCAATCTCATATATTACGGAGCTATACGATCTGCTTTCTGCCGACATTTCTATTTCTTGTACTAGGTTGTCCAATTTTCCAGGAGCGTATAAACTTCTTACGTTCTACATTTCTATACGAATATTGCAATTCACTATATCAAACCGGGAGATTCTTAGCATCTCTGATCCATTTAGTCCAGGAAACAGGGCCGTGGCTTGGTTTATCTTCATAGTATTGTCCTGGGGACTATATATACAGAGTGATTTCTCCTTGCTTTCTCTAAAGGATTTTTCTATTGATGTTGTCTTCCCTTAGCTGGAGGGCTCTAGTTTCATGCCGTTGGAAACTCACCATTCGCCCATTCATTATCTGCTTTGATACTGATGATAATGTCAGTGGCCATATTGCCCGAGGCTCACGGCGCCAAAAGTACACTCAAGGACGCTAATGTGCTTGACCATATAGCAGTGCTGCTGATTGTATTTCAACATGGTATATTATGATATTTTCTAAAGGTACACTTTCCAACAAAGTATAGCCCATCGTAGCCTTACTACCCATTTGAATCCCCTAACATTACAATAAAATTCTTTAATCAATTTCTAATTAAATTAAATCAATTAAATTAATCAGATACAGGAAACTCGCCACCCTCTCCAACTATGCACATTATATATGATATACATATTACTCATCACAATTAAGTTTTACTCCGTATTATCACTGTGTCTTATCTTTGTCAGCACATAACAGTGAGAGCCTTATAACTACAAATCTTAAAAAAAAGTTAACTTTAGGTACTATTGAACATGTTATTTTTACTATCGTTGTTTATGTCATACATTGGTTGATGAACAAATTATTTTTAAAATATGAAACTGGTGGAGTTATGTTGTGATGGTCGGCATAGATATAGATTTAATGAAATTAGAAAATCCTAAAATAATAATATTCAAAAAAGCCAAGTATGGACATCAAAAATATATTTCTTCTATTTTGAATCGTTTAAAAGTAAAAGCCTGATATATTTCTTCTCAAGATTCTATGTATTACAAGAGGCTAACAAAATATTGAATATTCAGCTATACAAGTAATATTTCTTAGATCTTTATTATACCATAGATATAATTCTGTGTTAAATTAATATTGTTTGCCAATCCTAATAGACTCGACCTTGTGAGTAGGTGCGAACGAGCCTTTATTATTTATGAATCGGAACAGCAAGTCTCGCGTGTAGCGGGTGCTTTACTGTTATTTTAACGAAACGGACCAATCACAGGCGCGCTTTGCCTTCGACGGGTTGAGCCGGAGGCGACCATCCTGATGACTGAATCCGGCCAATGGCGGGCTCCGGCGGTGAGGTCATCGCGCATAGGATGAGTCACTGCACTAGCGTGGATTTCGGAGATATGGTGCAATCGAGACTATAAAAGGAGCGAACACGATATACTCTGCCCTTCAGTTCGAGACCAGACCTGCCAGCGGAAACGCTGCCCGAGAGACTACTGCCAGAAACTTCATTTGGAGAAACAGAATTTGCGGACGGAGTTGCTGCCCGGACGTATGGAGGAATCTACCATTCATCAGTACCAGAGAGGATCATACCGCCACTGTGTAATAGCTAAGGAACACATTTATATTATCTATTACGGTTAATTATTTTCACTATCGAAATGTATTTATTTTGGGAATATTTGAGATCGGAATAATTATGTGTAATTAAATATCACGATTGCTTGTGTGATATTGGTTCAAATCGTACGAGAATTCCGTTCCAAACGGATGTATTTTTATGCAAAGCAAATTTCATACCGTTTATGCTAAAAATTTAATACACGGATTTCTATATGAATTACTTAGTAGCATTATAATAATTACTGTATTGCGTAGGTATTGCGCAATCATTACACTCGGTCTACAACTAATTCTTTATGAATCGAGTACCTCGGTATATTCGGCTTAACAAGTAGCTTCAGAACGACGAGTAAAGGACAGAATGGGGAGATCTAACTAAAGATTGGGGATATCTGGTTTGTGTTAGCCTAGCTGGCTGAGGGGTGGATGATTGCCGGCACTTGGGCGTGGAACCCGCACAAGCCCCTGCAGGGCCCCTTAAAGGCGGGGTCCTCCTTGTTGCTCGGGGTCGTCAATAAACCGACCACCTAACCTCATCTGGCGCAAACTACTTAAACCAACAAAAAGGTTCCCTTTGTCTTTGGAAGGATTTCCATGCTTGAATGCTGTAAAACCTTGATAGAAAACGTTAACTTCTATTTCGTCCTCTGTAAGAAAGACAGGGCCAGAATAAATATAAAAATCATTCACTCATATGGAATAGCTGGGATATTATAAATATGTTACTAACACTCTAACATTTGTCCAAAGTAAATGTTGCAAGATGCAGAATCGTGGGACGCCGCTCTGAAAAGGCATAATGAGATTGCACAATAATTTGTAACATCGCTGACTATGCCCGCAAAGGAGGCTAATGTCGTCATCAATTCGTACCAAAAGAGTACATGATTCTTCAAACACCGGCCTAAAAGAAAGGCGCCTCAAGACAACACCCATCATCAGAAACTCGTACCAAAAGAGTTCGTACCTCTCAATTATAAGCCTAAAAGAGAGGCGTCACAGGATCACATCTCGTAAAGAAGAGATAGAGTCTCGGGATGCAGTAAGTTCCGGAGGAACAAGGGGGGCCATTTAGTCACTTAGGAAGCTGGTCACCGGGTTAAGGCGGGCGCGGAGCCTTAACCCCCTCGGCAGAGATGCTTAGGGTTTAAAAAACCAAAATTTAGCATTCAAAGAAACTATTATTTCATATAAACTCACGGGCTATTGTAGAATCCTTTCGAACAAACAATCCCAGAGACCTTATCTACTTATTTATGAAGAAGTTTCGCTTCAAAAATGTCGTATTTCGTAGATAGCAAATATATGTATTATTTCCCCACGGAATTAATATGAACAGGTTCATGCACGTCTAGAACGAAACCATTCAAGGTAAGAATTTGCTAATACAACGTGTTTATAGTTTATTAATTTCAGTGTTATTTAATATGTGTGAATTTTTCCCTTTGCACCGTTCGAACAATTCTACTGGTTTGTCTCCAAATGGAAATGTTTTATTTCTAATACACGAATTCTTCTGGTGAACGTATTTTATTGTAACATAAATGTATAGATTATTAGGTTCGTTAGATGTTTTTATTACGTAATATTATGCAATTGAATTTGAAGTAATTTGAAGAATTTGAAGTTATTACGATACACAACGGGGTCCTTCATCCATTAGACGAATCATGTGCCAATTTAACGACGTATTACGAATAGTATATATTGTATTTACTGAGATTTAGTCGCATTTATTATTTCTAGTAAGGGTTTTAGTATTGGTGCCAGGCGCCATTATGGGGCGGAGATAGTTCATATTCATAGCCCGACTGTAATAGGTATTTTTGTCGCGTAAGAGGTAGCACTTTTAGAAATATAACTGTGTTTTATGTTTCGTCCCTGACGGACAGGATGGTATAGCTGTGGTTATTTAGGTGATACACTTAGTAAATGCAAAGGGCATTAGGTATTATCAATTTCGTATGCGAACCCAAGATGTCAGTTAATACGTATTTTTAGTTAATTTATCGTATAGAGTATTTTCGTATAGTAAGAAAATTATTTCATATGAAAAGTTGAATTTTAGTAGTAGTAATATTTCTGTATAGAATATTTAATTTTTAACAACTGTATCGTTACATCATATGGTTGAAGTCGACCGGTTGCATCCTGCCGCTCAATCGCGCGCGCTCACATAAAAGAATAATAACATATTTAATAATCCAATATATTGTATTTTGAACGCGACGTTTTGCTACTTACTAACCTTCATTATTTAGTAGGACCCACATTAGGGTCATCTTACACCGTTAGCCGTGATAAGAATATGATTTACATTGAGATGCAATGGAAAAATTTGTATTATAGATTTGCTTCGCCTTATATATTCAACAAACACCCCATGGGTTGTCTAACTCTGGTGCCGGACCAGGAGCTATACTAAATTATTATTAAATATTTCAAGACCCAGCATGCCCTACTATCTACCTGGGGCATCACAGTGTTAGCCGCGACCAGGAGATCGAAATGAAATAATATTTAATAATAAATACAACTCGCGTCAATTATTTTACGACTGTATAATATTTTTCATATAATAGAAAGCATCTCTTGAAATACCGTCATTTGACGAGGACCCACTATCTACCAGGGTCATCACAATGTGCTGTCCCGTAAAGTCCTTCTCCGTGACGTAGCTAAATATTGGAGATAGTTGTGTCGCCAGGATTCGAGTAAAAGCAAAATATTAATTATTTTCTTTTATATAATATAATTTATATGATATAATGAATCAAATTTATTTTGTGCAAATGACATTAGTTTGAAAATAATTTTCATTTTTCCCCTGAAAAACGCGACGGTATTGTGCAGAAAATTCAGTTGTCTTTGACAAGCTAGATGAGACCATAGAAAGAAAAACACGTGACAAAAGCGAAGCGGCGATTCAGCGCGAACAGCGACAGTAAATTAAGAGGGTACCTATGGAGCATTCAATAGTGTATTAAATATTCAACAGATGTGCGAATATTCTGAAAAGTCGAGTGATTAGTGACGATTAGTGCGAAATTGCGTGAATTGAAGAAGAGTGGCTATGTGCGAGGCATACATTAAATAAAAACACATATATTTTTATTCTAAAGCAGCAGTGATCCCTAAGGCCGAGTGTGCTGTTTGCACAGCCAATACGGGTAATAATGTTTACATTCAAATCAGAGTGCTTCCCGGAATACGAAATTGCTTTTTAAATATGATGTGATCCATAAATACTTAGCAAATACTAATTCATCCAGGATGTATTGATTCAAACATTCGTTCTAGAGAGCATATTTGTTCTGCTTTCCTCCTCTCCTCCCGGTCCGGGCTCCGGGAACGAGAACGAGAGTCCCGAATGGACCGTTACGTTACACATTTTTAGATTACGCGACAGAATTTTAATGAATTATTCCTCCCCGTAGCCGATGCGGCTATTAATTACTTAGTTCTAACACCAAAAAAATACATACGTATACCAATCAATACGAAACCAGTTCCAGGCGCCATCTCGTATCCTTGGAACAACGAAATTAACTTTTTTAATGAAAATTACATATTCGTTTTAATTAACTAACGATGTTTGTGTAAACTACATAAATCATTTTAATTGTCAATCTATTATTTAAGCACGATACCACAGTATCGTTGTCGGGACGGACACAAAAAAATTAATGTGATTTATAGAAAATTTGTTTGCTATTTGTATCAACTACAATGTTAACACTATTAAATTTAAAAAAAAATTACCCAATTAAAAATGAAATATTTGCGTCTTCCTTGCTACTACGCTTTTCAAGGAAAATATTTCATTTATCTTATAATATAAGAACCAAAAGATACTGTTTTAAAAAACAAATATTTGCATCCTTCTTTTGTACAGCCTTTTTCGATATAATATTTTTAAAATGTGAATTGAATTTTATTCAAACTTTGTAGGGCGAATGCCATTAACAAATACGTTCAATTTAATACCCCACTCGTAGATATTGCAACCAATTGATGTATTGGATATTTTTAATTAACATAAAACTAACAAAATGATTATCGCACAGTAAAATAATATTATCAAAAATTGGGGTGTTATGGTCCATCGCTTGATAAATTAACTAAAATTAATGCATCACTGAAATTTTATTCCAGTACAATCTGGCACTAAAACCCGAGACACTTTAATTGCGAGTAGAACTGCTTTGCCCAACCGAGTTATGGCAGTTTTGATAATTAAGATTTTGATATTTCCATCACATATCACATGCATTATCTACTTTTTGGCAAGATTTTAAGCATTAAGCATTTTTCAGAATTACATTTGTTTTGGTAAAATAAATAGATAGTTTAAATTAATGTAAGCTATATAATGTTAATTAAACCTATCTACTGCTTTAGTTTTTTGATATTTTCTCTTCTTTGAAATGCTTGTCCAATTACCGAAATTTTACCCTCCAAATACACTTTCTGCTAAGATGAGTTACCTCTACAGTCAACTGGTCATCGTTATTAAAGTTTGCATGTGGTTTTCATTCAAAGAAAATTGAAATCAACTGATAATTGTAGATTCACCAAATCAAAACAATAAACTTATTGTACGTAATGTTTGTTTCAAGATTTACATAGTTACAGCGACGTGGATGACCTGTTTCTAGGTGGTTTTTTTGCTTTTATACTACTACTCAATGAACTACGAAGTAATATAAATAAAGATTCGATAACTCCATTACAGAGAGTTCGTAGACTCTATAAACAATGAGCGTGCGATACTCATCCTAATACAGGTCCTATGAGCACATGTTTATAAGGTTTCAGATTTTTCAGCCAGAATGTCCTTCGTCTTCCAGAACCTCTTCTACTCACAAACATTGCTTCAATCATCAATCAAAGCTAATGGATTCTGAAATTGGCTATCACCGAATAACTTGTCTCTCCTGTGTAGAAGAGCAGTTCGAATTACGAAATTGGATAATTAGTGTGAAATGTACTAGAAACATTTAAAGTGAATTTTAGAACATTGTTCCTATGAAATTCATGTCCAGTGACTTTTCGTATTCAATTAAAGTTTAAATAGTTTTTAATGTTTCATTTGCCTCCTATAGCGCGTCCCGTGGCAGTGTTTTAAAATAATCTGTACACCTCGTTTATTTCACATTTCTTCGAACGATTTGTTTATTATTTTAAACTGGCAGTGGAAACCTGCGTACTACATACGGCATTTTTGAATCAATTATAATTTATATCATATATTTGGTGATCTTCCGTGGAGTCGGGTTCCCTAAACTCCACTTTGCCCTGCCAGCCTCTCTATTGCATCCGTACGTCCTATAACATATCTGAAGCATTTCACTAGACGGATTTGCATTATGGAAGATAAGAAATTACTGAACATTAATACGACGATGATAAATAAACAATCAATTAGTGTAATTAATTTGTACGCTCAATATTCCAACCAAACGCCTAACTTTAATACGCGTTAGTATCAAATTTAATTAGAGCACTCGGAAATGTCGACCCGCCCCACGTCCTGCGAGTAAAGTTTGCGATGTATTTCACCAACACTCGCGGCAACTACGGAAACAACAAAGTCACAGTACACTGAAGTGGAATTTATGAAAGCTAAAGTATTCATTTTGCAAATCAAAAACTTCGATTCCATTAATAACTAACGAAGACAAATATATTCCATTACCCGGGGCGAGCACCCACACAGGCGCGGTCGGATGTCCGGACGAATCAATATTGTTCGTCGCAATTTTACTATGATTTATTTTTATTCTTAACATGCAAACAATATGAATCATCCTCACCAAGAATCCGTCAGAAAAATAATGTCTTGATTATGCTTTTGACGTGAATACATGACATTCATGTCTGTTAAATCGGTTCTAGGTGTTGAGTATATAGATGTATGGAAGCTAAGCCTAGAGTTGGCAGAAGAGGAACAGATGTAGACTGAATGCTGTGGAAATGAAATCACTTATTATATTTGATAGAATAAATTTAACTATTTATTTAATGCCCTTATGGGGTTTTACAAATATAAAAAATATAAATTTAAAAAATAACATAAGACAGATACGCAGTTAAAAGGTACAAGTACATATAATACAATTGTGTAAATTTAGATTGCTGTTAAAAAATTTAGATTGCTGTTAAAAGATAAGTGATTATAAAAGATTTGTGTAAATTTAGATTGCAGTTAAAAAGATTTAAGTACATCTTATAGATTTGTGTAGGTAAATTAAAAAGAGAAGTAGTAGTAAGAAGTTTAAGCAGTAAGAAGAAAAATAAATTTATTATCCATTTTCATTTAGTTGAGATGTAAAGAATTGTATCAACTTTGTCCTAATGCATTAGTTCTGTAATATCCACTATAATAGAATAATGCACTGTTTCGACGACCTCGATGACCTTAAAAATATTTGACTCAATTAATTAAAATTATTTTTTTATTATTTTTTTTTTTTAATATTTATCATAGCCCTATAGGGCTTTTACAACATATAGGTAAAGTGTACATCAGAATATATAGTTTAAAGAGAAAAAAACATTTAAACATAATAAGCACATAAATTGGAAAGAAAATACTTAAATAAAATAATAATAATAAAAAAATATTCATTAGTAAAAGACCTACTTGGTTTTTAATTTAACATATGTATTTGTGTGGTACCGTGTCTCGTATCACACTTTTGTACAATGTATTATAGGATGAAAAACAACTGATGGTGAACAGAAAACCGTGGTCAGTTTTATTATGTTTATTTATTTTAGAATTACAGTATGTGCCTATTGTTCAACCTTGATAGATTTTTCGGTCGTCAGCTGGTTGATGAACCGAGGTCCCTGTTGTGTTGGTGACGGATGACCATCGAGCATGTAGGAGAATGGGAGCGAAGAGCTGTCATTGGAGTATAGAGACCGGTGTCGTGAAGTGGGAGATGTTGGTGGACGATGGATGTAAGCGGTGTGTCGCGGTGAGATTGATGAGGACGATGGTACTGCAAGCTGGAGATATTGGGCGCCGATGTATGTTTCGAGGGTAGTGGAGCAATGTGGCTGACGATGATCGATGGATTGGAGACTGAGATGAGCGGCGTAGTTTGATGTCGAAGCTGCTACAGGCTGAAGGTTGATCTATGGCGTAGACAGAGACGAGCTACGTAGCTAGATGATGCTACGAGTAGCAATCGTTGGGCAGCATGACCTTGTAGATGAGGTGAGGAAATGAACTACGTAGCGAGGTGCGCTTTGGTAGCGGCCGCGCAGCATGACGTGCGTTGTTGTGACGGCGAGGAAACGAACTGCGTAGCGAGGTGCGGAAGCGGCCGCGCAGCGTGACGTCGTTGTGATGGCCAGGGAACGAGCTGAATTAAGACGTCGGCAACACGCCTTTTATATCCCGATTTTGTTGTCTAGACGTGTATTAAAACTTGTGTGAGAAGTGACCTGTAAGCATATTTAATTTTTCTTTGTCTGCGTGAGATCTGTCATGTCAGCAGATTATTCTCCTGTAGACGGCATGGGATGTGCCAAGTCAGCGGTTTCAAATCTTTGATATCGAACTTATCATTAGAGAAATCATAAATATTTTCCTTTAAGGTACAAAAACCGCAAGAATCGTTGACAATTTAAAAATCATTTTTCCAACTACAGGAGGGTCAAAAGACAGGTCACGCCAGTGCCAGTGGCGCTGCGGGGCCGGGGGGAGGGCATTGTTAACAAAGGTCGAATTAACCACACGAATGGACGCACATTCAAATCCCGTGACACGACAAGTGGACTGGAAAATACGGGTTCCAGGTTCGCACGGACCACCTTCATTATTTATATTTTACCCTCAATATGCACCGAATAATAGACCAATGATAATAAAGCTTGCTTCAAAAAATCAAAAAACAAATAAGTTTTGATTAAATTAAACATAAAAATTCACTTTTCTTTAACCATTACATTTTTGGCATCACCAACCGGTTTAGGAACCAATTTTCCTTCTTCAGGGTTAACTACAAACTAAAGATTACAAAATTTGGGCAATTACATTTTTTAGTAACTAACTTGTTATTGTGTATACCTGTCGTATGACATTTTTTTGAACATAATTGAATGTCTATTTTTAGTTGTTTTTTTATTTCTCATTTTAATGTGAATATGTATTTCTTAAAAATTAGAAGAATCCAAACAACAGCCCTATCACAAATATGTTCCTATTCACCACATTATAACCTCTTTAAACTGAATAACTAACCGTCACGCTGTTTCCCAAATGGGTAGGCAGAGTGGATGTAACGTCACACTCTTCTGTCTTATCACACCACTTTGGCTTCCTCCACTTTCATACATTTTCTCATGCTATTCTTCGGTTGTTGAATTTTTTAACAGAATTATCCTGCAATATTTCTCTGGTCATCAGCCCTCATTTTCTGCCGCCTTCAACATACGTCTCATAAATTTTCTTTACCATTCTTTCCTCGCTCATCAAACTATTTCAGCGATTCTTTCTTTATTTTATGTATAGATATAATATCATCTTTCGTACGCTTAGAATGCTTATTAATTTTTATTTTTTATATTCACTGATAAATTATACAAATGAAATGTATACTATGTAGCACTCACGATAAAACAATACCTCGTTAGCCACTTAATACAGATTTTACAGAGGAGGAAAAAAACTGCATAATACCTAGATTCTTTACAATAAATAGAATATGAGGAATTTCTCTAATGGAGACGTTTGTTTTTAAGATACAAGCTTTTGCCATATTTCCTACATATCCACATATTTCAAAGACAACTACACAAAAAACTTGATTTTTGACAAAAGTGAAGTTTGGTATGCGAGGTATTATTTTATCACGAGCGATATACAGTTTGTGTACAAGAAAATATAATAGAATGTTTTTTATTCTACATCTTAAAAAACACATTTTATTAAGGAATCCGTTATGTTTTACATTTTAAATAATATATTTATTATGAATATTACATGCATATATACAATAATACGATATCATATACTATATTATGAAAGCATTTCATAGAGCTATCACCCAATATCGGAGGTCTTTGTAATATTTCTTTAGAATGCTTTCTATTTTGTTTTGTCCGGTAGTTTGTTAAACAGTTAAGGAGTTTAGTTCGGTCAGCGTAAAATTTATTAGCTAAATTGACTAAATTGAACTCTATAATGCACACACGTTGAGTTGATATAACGCGACTATTGTTTCGAGAGGAGCAGTCCCTCTCATCATCAGGTGTAATTTATAACTAACCTAAATTCAGAAATTATGAAAATATTTGAGTAGAGTAACGAGACTCGGAACAGTGGGGGTTATTTTTATGTGTGGTCTTCAGGGGAAGAGGCTGAGATGTAAAAATGTAATGTTGTTTATGAGTTTTTTCTCAGAATTCAAGTTCTTTTGGATTTCGACGGTTTCCAAACTGTTAATAATCAAACTTTTATGAGGAACCGAGTATAGTAGTTTTAGTCTGTGATTATCAAAAGAATGGTTGGTATTAATTATATGGCTGGCGAATTCTGAGAAATTGTTGTTCCATAAGCAATGGTAATGTTCCTTTATTCTTACATTTAGGTTTTTTATAGTTTGGCCTATTTGACGTGTTGTGTAACTATATTTTATCAGTTTATTAAGATGTTGTTATAATGTCAGTCAGTAATGAAGTTGTTTTGTATCGGTAAGATTTACATATTTTAAATAGCTTGTCAGGCTGGTCCTTACTTGCATATTTTTGTATTTATTTGGGATAGTTTTATATATTAATGGACATCTGTAAAAGATATTGCTATGTAAATTACATGATTATAGCGAATATTTTCCTTTAAAATATGGTTTAATGTTAAAATATACTGTAGGTAAATGCTTAATTTGCAAATTAAGATGTAGTGGGTGTAAATACATATATTAAAGATATAATCTTTCAAAATAATGAAGTAATCTGTCATAAACATGTAATAAGTTCATGTCAAGATAGAGATGTTTGAGATTCCTTCACTATTCTATCTACTGAACCCATTGCGTATAATTAAGCTTTAATTATTTTAAGGCAATTTAAAATTTAAAATTCTAATACCTTGAAAACGTCAAATTATCTCATGTTCGTTGAAAAGCTGTTAACTGCTTATATGAACGCCCACGTTTATGAACTTGTGTATTTAAATGTTTTCATTTAATCTCCCTAAGCCTGAAATTTGATGCTTTGTATTATTATTAGAGAAGAGCTCGTTAAAATGGTATATAATTTTTTTCTGAAACATATAGGTGTACTTAATAAAATATAAGTAGATACGTATAAATAATAAAATCAATTTTTAAAAATGTTCATCTACAAAGTTGCTCAACAAGTAAAAAAAAAAATTATAAATTACTAGCGTACAAACATTTTCAACCATTAAATCAATTCATATAAAAACTTATCACCCCCGCTTTGAGGCTACATTTGGATAATCTGTGGGTTGAGTAATGGAGGAGGGAATTGGTTAAGCCGAACGGCTTAAAAAGGCCCAAAACTATAATAAGTAAAGCTAAAGCTGGCAAATCGTATCACATCGTCGCACTTCAACTACTTGTTCTCATGCAACTAATTAAAGTAACTGAGGATTTTATGTTATTCAAAACGCCAAGCCATTAAATTTTCAATCGTAAAGACAAAGAAAATATACGTGTTTTTTTTAAACTTATTTATTTATATGCACTTGGACTCTATATTTTGAAGAGGAGTTTTAAATACCTCGTCAGCATAATAACACAAACACCTGACCCAGATACTTAAGTAAAATATAGAATAGAGATAGCACGTGATGCATTTAATAAAATGAAGGCACTCTTCTGCGATGATAACCTAAGCCTTAAACTTCGACAGAGAATGATAAAATGATACATATGGTCAGTTCTCTTATATGGCTGTGAAAGAAGGACTCTGAATTTAATGTTATGAATCAGTTGGAAGCATTCGAAATGTGGATACACCAGAGAATGCTTCGAATACCGTGGGCCGATATGCAACACGATTAGCAACACGAAGGTGCTTCAGAGAGCTGGAGCCGATAGACAGTTATTGTCAAATATTAAAGTGTTGAAGGTTTCTTATTTAAACAATTTGTATTAATCAATTAGAAAAGACATACAGAAAAAATAAAATTAAAAAAAAAATATTTAAATGCCACCGGGACACGGACCACACATTCCATTATTAAATCAATCCACTTTTTATAATGCAGTAGTCACGAATACTTTCGCGTATCTACCGCTAGAGGATGCCAGAAATTAACTAATTTCATTTTAATTTTTTGGAAAAATTTGATATAACACATTTATATTAAAGGAAACACATTGTTATTGTGAAGTTGCAATTTCAGAACAAAGTTCTGTGAATTATTAAACAATTTTTATTAATCAATTAGAAAAGACATACAGAAAAAATCAAATTAACGAAAAAATAATTCAATGCCATCGGGACTCGAACCACGGACCTCACATTCTATCCGGGAATGTCGCGTTATCCAATTGACTATTATTATTATTATTCGTGATTATGGCATTTTAAAAAAAGGATTGCTTTAAAAACGGAACAAAAATGTTAATCTATTAAAAAGAGACTACATATAAGGTTGAAAATTTTTCGTTAACTTACCAGAGTGCCATGGCGAAATTGGATAACGCGCCATTCCCGGATAGAATGTTTTGTCAGTAGTTCGAGTCCCGGTGGCATTTAAATATTTTTTCGTTAATTTTATTATTTCTGTATGTCTTTTCTAACTGATTAAAAAAAATCTTTAATAATTCACAGAACTTTATTCTGAAATTGCAACTTCACAATAAGAATGTGTTTCCTTTAATAGTTTCTTATTTAGATTGCGTGTTTCGAGGGGAAATATTTGGCCTCCTCCGACTGATACTTGAGGGTAAGATAGAAGAAAGACGAAGACACCGAGAGTAGGCCGGAATGAGGCTAGTGGAGAGATTTCCGCACAAGTGGTCGCCAATGAGAAAATCTGACAAGACACAGAAAGAAGGAGTATGCACTTGCATTAGGAACACTAATCAAAAATAGCGCCCACCATGGCTTGGAGTTCGTGAATGATTACATTTTGTCTCGGATCCTGTAGAGTTTGTGGCTATGAAACTGATTAAGAGAAGGATTTGCCAGGTGCTTTATATTCGGCCAGTGATGTAACACTTGAGTGCCTACCTACACGAATTAAAGTTAACACAGACAAGCGAAATATTCTCGATAGTGATCAGTGAGAGAGACGATGTTATATTAAATGTTCCACAGAAGATTCTCTACTTAGCGCTCCAGTTAAATTTGTAATCAATAATTTTTGTGATAAAAAAACCTTAATTAAATTTGAGCATTTCATTTCGTCTCCCACCGCTGCACTTTAATATTTTAATTTATGGAACAGTTATTGTGTATCGATTTTGACGAGGATACAGCGGTATTTATAACCAGGCTTGTTCAATTTTGAGCATAAATTTATAAATTTATAATATAACTCAGTTATTAATATAAAATTTATATTTAGCGCTCTCGTGGGTAATTGTTGATATTTCTATGATCTTCCTCCCCAACCCTCCTAACGCCACCCAACGAACAAGTTTCCATATCTACGAGTACATATATCGAAAGCCGATCGATTGGTGTTTACTGGAGTAATAATTTCGTATTGTTGGACCGCAGCAAGGCCAGGACACCGTGTTATTGGCCCTAACACATTGTGACCAGAACAGGATGCTGCGTCAGCTATTTCGACCTAAAACATTTCCCCGGCCATCTGCTTTCAAAGTTAGTTAATCCAGTGTACCGAAGTAGAACCGAATTGGCACTTCGTCCAGACTATGTCATGTTCTTCAGCAGGTAACCATTGTAGATAAATCGTAGCCCGGTTTCCGTAGTAGATACCTGATGATGCTGGTGATTATCTGGAACAATTTCAGAAAGACTTATCACGGCCTGGAAGAAAACAGAGAGAAGAAATTCTCGGGGCGAAGTGGAGCAATTTTTTATTTATTTGATTTTCAGTACTGTGAGAGGTAGCTTTCGCAATCCAGTGAACACGAAACTAGCTTATCAAACCGTATATTCCGGATTTGATTTCTTCTTAGAAATACATCTACTTGATTTTCTTAAACCTCTAAAATTTACTACTGTATTTCGCTACAGTAATAAAGCCTGTATGCTTTATGCAGCTAACAAATATTAAGAAAAAACTTTTTTTTTTAATTGAGCGAGTCTTACAGTAGTCGAGAATGATGTTTAACATATTTTCTCTTTTTTTCAGTAAAGCTTCGTTCATTTCTCAGTAACGTTTAGTAACGACTCATCCATACTGCCGTAAGAAGTGTGTTTGGTAAAGAAGTCTGCGACTTTATTTACTCACTTGCAATGAAGAACTTAAAATCGTGTGAAAAAACTCAAACTAGTGGTTTTGAATCAAAAAAATAGATAAGTACCATTAAACATACGAGTATACACATGTTAATTTATATCGCATAAAAAAGCCTTATACATATTTGAAAAGTATATGACAAATGATTTTATTCATATTTTTCCTTAACAGCCATTATCAAATCGCTTCATTTAGGATAAAGTTATTTTACTACCAATTTTTTTTTGTCAGAATCAGTAAAATATATATGTTGTACATTATTTTCTAAACCAAAGTTATCCTGAAATATTAGAAATCTTAATTCAACATAACCCTAATTTATCGAATTAGACATTTTCTTCCTACGCCTCATGACAAAAGTTGAATCTGCCAAATAAAATTAATAAATTCGAAATCGAAAATTTGTTATAAACAAAATATTATCCGTTGTTAAATCCATAAATATTATCTGTTATTTCTGGTGGATATTCAGTGCCGCTCTGATGCAAGGTCAACAAACTTATGCCAAAAAATCAAAAAATTAATATTTTCCAACTTTTTTGTTTATATTTCCTTCACTACATTTTATTTCTTTACCTATTATTTTTATTCATAGCATTTAAAAAATCTGTTAGATTATATTTTGTATTTGTATAAAGTTTTAATATTTGATGCAATATATAGTACAGTGTTCTCTATTTTCCTAAATAATACATTATTTTTAAAATCAAGAAACATGAACGGAAGGGTAAATTTTTTCCTGTATTTTAAAGTTACGTTTTCTCTCATTAGAATATCGGGGTAAGCACCTATGGGGTTCTCCGGATTTAATTTCTTAATTAAAAAAATATATTTGCATCAAATTATAAAAGGAATTTAAAATATTAGTGTATATTATAGATATCTCACAGAGACGAAACTGTATTAATTATGGGAAAGTAGGTATAGAAGTCATTTGGGTGTAACAGGACTTATGACCTGTCTTTTTATGGTTGGCTTAAGTGATCACTTTACACAATTGTAACATTCGCCATTTCCACCCATGATAGAATATACCATGCTTATTCATTTTTTGGAAGTTGTGATCACTTAAGCCAACCATAAAAAGACAGGTCATAAGTCCTGTTACACCCAAATGACTTCTATACCTACTTTCCCATAATTAATACAGTTTCGTCTCTGTGAGATATCTATAATATACACTAATTGATTAATAATGTCTCTGTGACATAAATCCAGCACTGTTCTGAAAGATTTGAACAAACTCAAAATATTCTGAATTTAAAATATGTTAGGTAACTTAAAATATTTTATCTTTTACGAAATATTTATACCGGTAGCATTATTAAATGTATGTTTTTTGCGTAAAGCGAAAAACAGAAAAATGTTACTAAGTGCGTGATTTTACACATTTTTTATTGTTATTTTAAGCCCATTCTGAAATTCATTATTTGAAATATTTAATTTAAAAAACTTCGAACATTTAAACACATTATATTTAGTTGTTTTTTTGAAGTCCTTGTTGGTTATGTGGTTAAGATACTCGCCTAAGCATTCTGCAATTGGAAGTTTGAACCTCATTCCAAGAGGCTGGCACGTTAGTCAATTTTCATAGCCCAAGCATTTATGTAGTTTTAATTTAGTTTTAAAATAGTTAGAATATTGTCGCATCGATGTCTCTATTTAAAATAAATATCAGGATGTAAGAGTACCGGCCCACAATGTACAGGTAGATTCCTGCCTAAATTTAATTAGGAGTTGAAAATGTTCAAGCAACTAAGTTCTAATAGCAATCGTTCTAGAGATATACGACTTCAAAGTGACTAAAACATTTTTTTTTCAAATATATCTGAGTTGTCATCAGTAAAACATGAGAGTTTCATGAAAATAACATCAAATGTTAAAAATTCCAAATCCATCGCTCCAATGCAAATCAAATAAAAGCCTACAAAAAAATTTCTGCAAGATTTTCATAATTTTATTTCAGTGTTTTGAATATTTTTATGTTCTTTTAATGATTATCCATTTTTTAACAGAAGATAAATCAGAATTATAAGCAAATTTTGAACTCTCTCATCTCCATAATTACTGACATTAGGACATAATTGCTTGCATATTTAGACTCTTAGTTTAGACAAAAATCAATGTATAAAGTATTGTGGACTAGCTCTTTTATACTCTGTATTTTTAATACATTTATAAGTAAACGAGATTCAAAAACATAACAACACCAAACATCATTTACTTTATTTATTTTTATTTTATTTGTTTATTTCTATTTAAGCTGAATTTGAAAATGTTTGTTGGACTGTGCCTGCCTCACTAGAAATATCTGTGTTGAAACGGGCATAGTTTACAATAGTATTTAGATATATATTAGGTGTACCCATAAGTGATCAATTATTTAAGTGGCAACAAAAAACAAGAATTTAACTACATTTACTTTAATTTTTAATCGATTTAATAATCTCCATCGTATTTAGAACCTTTTGCCATCTTGTTGGTAGACTTTTAAGAAAAATATGCTTCTAGGTGTTTTTAAAGCGTCATTATTAAACCCTACCGGGTGCCAACTTTAATCGCTAACAGACAAGTAAAAATCACCATCGGAAAATTTTCTAAACCAACGTTGGCACTTATTTACTTTCAATACGTCTCCATACACATCACAAATTTTCTTTGTTGCAACCGTTGCATTAACACCCGATAGAAAATGATAGTACATGCAATAACGTAAATTTTAAAAAAAAGTTAGTTGATTGTCCGCCATTTTACAACAGAGTAATAAAAAAAAAATTGTCACAAGACCACGGATTATAATATTGCGTATAAAACACGTCTTTATACGTTCACTTTACTGAGCTTGACTGAAGCAAACATTCCACATCAAAAATAATTGATTACCTCTGGGTACACCTATTAGTAAAATAATTATTTCTATTTGATGAAGAATTGTATAAACCTATATTTAAGAAACATAACAAAAATATATCATAAATATGAGGTTGTATTTAAGTGTGTGTTAGTGTGTTTGGATAAGTGTGCCTGTTTTATCTCTCCCCTTCTTTCGGATCCACTATTTCATTTTATATTTTATGTTAGGGTTGTAAATTGTGGTTAACCCAGGTTGCTTTAATTCATCATTGGGAGGCCTTCACTCTTTAGTAGATTGAAATCAACTAGCGATGATATTTTTGATTAATTCATTGATGTCATCTGAAAATATGTTAGATTTTTTAAGTCAAACTTATCGATTTAATTTTTCCTTATTCAAAAATTCCCTCTTGAGTTTTCTTATTTTAATATATTAAATATTTATGGAGTATACATTTTATTTTCACATTTCTTCGGTTACTGAATTGAAATATTTACCGACCATATTTAGGGCATAAGTTAAGAATATGTTTCGCAAACTTTGCGCTAATTTTAATAATTCTTCCCCAGTTCCTTTTATTCCGCTGAGCCTTGCCGCGCTGAACTTGTTTATGACGTAACGAGCATTCAAGTCAAATATATAATATTTTGCCGTATTATTTCTAGAGGCTTATGCGAGAGATACGGCCTGCCCCGAATTAACCTGAAACTCAAATTGATAAAGTTTTCTGTTACCAACTGCATAATTTTAGCGTTAACATTTTGTTTTTTTTTTGGTGTAAATATATTTGTTTATGGTGTATATATTTTACTTTATTGGCCTGATTATTATGAAAGATGTAAAAAGATTTTGTTTTAAATATCATAAAACTATTTACAAAAAAAATTAAACTTTTTAACCCATGTGTTTTATTGATATATGTATATGGCAGTTACTGTGTATAACAACATCTTCTTCTTCTTCTTCAACTTTGTTTAGACTCAAGAGTCTGTCTCCTGAGTCTTTGCAGGAGTTTTGTCTTGTGATGCTGAATTCCAGCTATTTCTCCATCGCTTCGGGGGTTTCCCTGGTCCATCTAGTACGCCATGCAGAGCTGTGTACTCATTATCTGTACGTGTTGGTACCAGTATCGTCGACACTGTCGCCCCATCTGATTACATTCGAAACCTCTCAGAATTCCCGGATGACTATATTCCTTACGCGATCATGCAGAGTCTTCCCACGCAAAGTACTCAGTTCTGTCGTTCTTAGCATGCAGTTTGTCTTGACAGTGTCCGCCCTCGCTTCAATACCATATGTGAGGATAGGTCGCATACAGGTCTTATAAATGCGTCCCTTGCTATGTGTTCTCATATCTTTGTTCCTCCAAACAACGTCTCTCAGGCAGCCTGCCACAAATGCAGCCTTATCCACCTGAGGCCTAACTTCTTTAGGGAAGTCGTGAGAGCTGAGCATTTCACCGCCAAGGTATCTGAACTGGGTTACTTGTTCAAAGGGCTCCTCACGTACCGAGATTCTGCACTCTAGTCGGTATTTGGAGAATGTCACACATTTTGTTTTCGCTACGGAGATGATCATATTAAATTTTGAGCAGGATTCATCAAACTTTGTGAGCGTTCTGAGAGGAGCAGTTTCTCTCAGCATCGAGTGTAATTTATAGCTAACCTAAAAATGTTATGAAATAATGTTATATTAATCGAGTAGAGCCGCGGGTCATGGACCGAGGGGGAGGTTTAAAAATCGACCCGATACTCTACTCGAATAAGATAGATTAATGTTGGTCTTGTGGTTAGGACACTGGCCTCGTGATCCAAAGGTTGTGGGTTCGAACCTCACTCCAGACTAGCAAGTTAGTCCTATTTTCATAGCATAAGCGTTTAGCTTAGTTTGAAAATAGTAATAATATTGATGTGACACGTATTCCGTGTTCACATCTCTATTTTAAATATATATATATATATAAATTACACCTGTGCGACTGCTCCTTTCGAAACTATAGTAGTGATAAATTTTACTCAACGTGTGTGCATTCAATGTTTAATTTTATGTAAATGAAAATAATCAATTTAAAAAAAATAAACAACAGTGTCAATCATATTTATTTTATAAAAAAAGGATGTATTTATCCAGGAATCACATAGCAATTATCATTCTAAGGTTTTTAGGATCAATAATATTGAGGAAATAAATATTAATGCTTGTTATCAGGATACCTGTTGAATTTTCACCCTTAAGCCTTTATTAAAAAGCATATTATATAATAATTATGACTCAGTTCACGCCGACACGTTAGCAGGTGAGTTATTTTCAACGCCACTTAAATCTTTCTGGGCAAAGTTGCTTTTCCGTGTAAATTAGGTATACATCCCCGTTTAAAATTAAAACGACGTGACGGTTAATGAGTTGGAAATGTTGATAACGCGATAAAATGACTAGGAATTTCCGCCGTGCACTGTATTTATGAACCTCACTGTACTTCTTGAATGATTTTATTATACGAGGGTCTATAAATTGGCAACTTGTTTCTGTAACGGCTCTCGGCTTCTGATGCAAGCACTTTCAATTCTGAGCTGTAGACAAATAATACGTACATACCTGTATTCTTACATTTTCGATGAATATTGGTATAAATTTTTAATTTTGGATGGAATTACAACTTTTTGCGGGGCCCATACGCACTATATAATCTCAAGTAGGACCCACCATATACTGAGGGCCGTTATATGAGAAAAAACTCCCATATATTTAAATGTGTTTTATTTTTATCATTTTTTTTCTTTTATTTTATCTTCTTATCTAATTTATCTGTTTTTTTTTTTAATTTTTATTATAAAACTTTTTTTATGTTTATGTAACAATTTTTGCAACTTTATATGTAGGTATATACTGTAAAAGCATAAATAAAATAAATAAATAAATGCGATCGAGGAACCCCCGTCAAGAATGAAGTTCCTTGCGCCTTTTCTTAATGTTTTGCATTTACATTTGTTAAGAGCTATGCCTATGGTACAAATATATTTGTGGATAAATGCCGATCAAACTCAGCTTCAGATAATTTATTATAAATTATTTGGATATGAAGAGAGAAATGGTAAACTGTACCAACGACAAATAATGACAAAGAAACCCTTGCCAACTTTAGCCCTGTAAATGAGCAGCGCAATTGTCGAACGATGGCTTGTCAGTGAATCTGTGCTCTTAGTAGGTGACGAAAACAGCGCAGGCAGCTAGTGCCAATGGTTCCCATATGAATGTCCATCCGTAATCGTAACTAGATCTAACTACAGCTCATCTCATTCCATTTTTTTATTAAGTAAAATCAACACATTATTACGTTTTCAATATTAGTATTATATGATTTCAAATAGTAGGTACACATAAAAGTTTATCTTTAAGATTGATTTCACAATACGATTGTTTATTTTTACTAATTAATATAAAACTTATAATTAAGAATTACTTAATGTTAAGTTGAAATCAAAAATAAAAAGTTCGTCATTGTTGACGGGATACAGCTAGTATGAGCTATTATAATATAAAGATTGAAGGTTTACATGAGGTCATTCGACATATTAGGATATTTAAATAAATTGATATTTTATACGAACTGTATGGATATGTTGAGATACGTTTCTTGAAGTTTCGCTGGAGTCAAATCAAAATATATTTTTTATTCGAATTTGAAAAACATAACTTTACATTTCTATTTTTTTTTCGACTCATTAGAGTCTACGATACTCTGAGTACTTTACATGCAGCTAGACCGCCCAATCTACTTCTACAAGCGCATCAGTTTTATAATTTTATTTATTTATCTTATTTTGGTGAAAATTAACAGCAAATCAACATCTTAACAAATATAAAATAATGGTTTTAAAATTATGCCAATTACAAATTTTCCACTGAATATAGTAATTTAATTTAACAGCGACACTTTTACAAAATTATTTATTGTAATAAACATTATATGTTTTATAATTTTACATGAATTTGAAAGGGTAAAATAAATAAAAGGTAAAACACCCATTCAATATTTTACGTGATATAAAAAAATTTCAAATTAATTAGGCGCGACACTTTATGGTTCTTTACATTTCAGAAACGCTGGCTGCATTTATGTCATACGCATTTTATTATTATTTTTAACCCTTTAATTATATTAATTTGAGAAAACTAACAAACTTTGTATAAATCACACTGATCAATCAGAGTTATTTGCATAAAGTTTGTTTGTTTTCTTAAAATAATCATTATGTCCTACCACGATCTACAAAATACAAACATCAAAAATAAATATAATAATAATTTACTTTGCATGAAATATAATATTCTTACTAAGTATCTCTTTGGCATAAAAAATATTGTTAAACTACAAATTTTAACATATATTTAAATTTCAGTATTTTCACTCGTTAAAGGACTATAAAGCGCATTGTTCGAGAGTTTTTCCTGCTACAGACAAAAGTTTCCGATTTAAAATAAGGATAATTTTACTGAAAAGAACCACTTAATTGAGATAATCTTTTTATAATGACAATAAAAATTAAAATAAGAATTCTAAGTTATAAAAACTTTTACTTATAAGTTTACCTACTTTTATATTATACACATATAAATATATTATAAACGGTACTTTTAAAAAATTTCAAATTTTTAGTACAAAACTATCTCAGCGAAATACTCAGTAAAAAGACATAAATTTAGCAGGTAACACGATGGAAATAGAATTTTTACTTTACATTTTTACATTGGTCCAACTTGTGAAAATTTGAATTGGTAAAATGGGGATTTCCGAACGGCACTCCACTCCGATGTGATATGATTGCCAAATAATTCCCCAGCAATTAAATTATAGCTTCGAATCTACGACCGTGGCGCCCGAGGACCATCGCCTCTCAAAATTCAGATTCTGATAATAATGTCACAAATATAAATTTATCAAATTTCAGTCCTTTTTTGTTTTGAAATCTCTGGCATGGGATCGTCTGGCAAGGCGAGCGAAACTCAGTGTTGATGAACATTTTTTTCACATAAATTCTGCTGCATTTGCATTGAGTATTCCATTAAATGAATTTTAGATTTTATGTACCTATTTCTTCTAAAATCACGTTTCCTTTAAATTTATAGGCTATATTTTTAGTTCTGTTTTGAAATGTATAAACGTGTCGCATGATTTTTTCAATAATATTACAAATTAAATGATTTTTTAACTTGTTTGAAAGACACTGTAATTAACTATTTTTGGCGAATTTTTTAAACCATTTTTACAGTTCTGACGACTTTTCAAATCCAATAAATCAAGATGATGAATATTGTACTTGTAAACTGAATTTAAAAAAAATATTCCAAGCGGCTTCTGCCAGTTAATCTGGCCGAAAAGTATATTTCTATAATAATAATAATATATGCAATTGACAGCTTCTTTTTTGGTTTATCAATTTTCAAAGTTAATAATGGGCTAAATCATTCTTTACTTCACACTAATTGTCACTTGAATATTCCCCTTAGGTACTTCTTTAATTCGTTACACTTTTGTATGTCGCAAGATCGTTCTGCGGAAGTCCGTGCTATATTGCACTTTGGGCTTG
This sequence comes from Agrypnia vestita, assembly GCA_016648135.1. Lineage (NCBI taxonomy): Eukaryota > Metazoa > Arthropoda > Insecta > Trichoptera > Phryganeidae > Agrypnia > Agrypnia vestita. Next base: position 29,342 of record JADDOH010013923.1, read on the forward strand.
TCTCTGGTAAAACGCCTTTCAAAATCCCTGCCACAGCGGATTTATAGAATATCGGTTGGCGATAAATCGAGAATGATCAACTGACTTCTCCATATTTCCAGTGATTATGGTTTCTTCGAAAATAGTTCAGATGATTATAAATTCATGCAGATTGTTCAAAAACTTCAACAATTTGTGTTTACTAATGTTTTAGACTATTGTGACATTAAGTATGATGAAAGATATGGAAAATGATTAAACGGGTGTTGAAATTATGTTGGGCATTTAAGACATTTTGGTTTGAGCATTTTTCAAAACGATTCTAAATTATATCATTTAAAACCAGGTTTATTCATTTTAAAAATAGACGTTACCAAAATTTTATTCCATTACCCCGCAAGGATCTAACCTGGGTCCATTGTTGTTCTCGATTTTTATCAATAATATAAAAAATGTAATTTTAAACTCGCGCTTTCTGTTATTTACGGATGACTTAAAGCTTTTCTTAAAGGTGTCAACTTTGGACGATTTTCGTCTTCTCCAAACAGATATATCAAATATATGTGAATGGGGAAGACGAAATAATCTTTTGTTTAATGTTTCCAAGTGTTCGGTTACATCCTTCACTAGGGCCCAAAAAACTCTATTTTTTCGCTACAAAATGAACGACCAAAATCTGACAAGAACATCGAATATTAAAGATCTAGGTGTTAGATTTGTAAGCAACCTGATATTTCACGATCACATAAAGACGATCAGTGGTAATGCTCTAAGAATGTTAGGATTTGTTCTGCGTACTGCCAGGGTTTTCGAGAATACCCGCGTACTGAGAACTCTTTACAACTCCTTGGTGCGGAGTAGACTCGAGAGTGGCTCGACAATCTGGGGGCCACATGAGAGCAAGTACTCTCTTATGGTGGAGAAAGTCCAAAAGAAGTTTCTGAGATATCTCTACATGAGAGAGTACGGGCATTATCCTTGGCTTTACCCAACCGAGTTTCTCCAGGGTATGCTTGGCTACAATAGTTTAGAGACTAGAAGGAATGTGTATTTGATTACACATTTTTATCGATTGTTGCGCGGTATGATCGACAATACTGAAATTATGCAGAGCATTGGTTTGTATGTTCCTGATAATTACCTTAGACATCGTCAGCATAGATTGTTTCACATTCCAATATACAGGACCAACCTGCCGATGGTTATGCCTGCTGGAAAAGCTACAGCTATGCTGAACAAAATCGCTTTGGATATTGATATATTCCATGTGTCTGAGGGGGTTTTCCGAAGCAGGATTCTCCTACACCTCTGACCAGATTGTACAGGTCACTTTTAATTAGTTAATAATAAATTGTTATTTTAATATACAATATGTATATGGGTATGTATATATGTATGTATATGTATATGTGTATGTATGTATATATATGTGTATAAATTCATAATATGTATGCATTAAACATAAAGTTTGTAATGTACATATTATGTAATAAATAAAAATTGAATTGAATTGAATTACTTGATTCTAAAATTCTGAGAAACCGTGATTTTTTAAATATTATTTAACGCTTACGTTTTGTGGATTTATACAAAGGTGTTTTATTTGTATGAGTATATAATTAATGATTGGTACATTTGTGCGATGCTACGGTGACTTTTTTGATCCCCTCATAAAAAAATCTAATAAAATACCAACAAAGTTGTTATGAAAATTATTGTTACGAACTCGGATGTTTTACGACTGCAAACATTTGGGGAGCATTGCAGGCCGGGCAAGAGAAAGCTTACAAACTGAATTTATGGTTTAAAACTTTAGGCCACCAATAACCATGCAGATTTGCGAGACGGGACCCTCTTAGCGTCGCGTTGGGACAAAACCAAATATCGGCTCTTTGAAAATTTTCATCAATTTTGAATTAAAAGTAGCTGCTGTGCGATTGTATTATCGCGGGTGGCAGTTATAGAAAACAAAAATATACAATGATGATCTAAACCTATATAAATATCAGTAGACGCCTGGAAAACATATTTGGACTTCATTCTTCAAAATGTAATCATTAAAGGGGTCCGGTTGACGTACTAACCTGTGTTGCGCACCGGTAAGCACGAATATTACACGGATTATTGAAATTCCAAATTTGCATGTCAGATATAATATTAACATTGTTTGTTCACAGGGCCCTTACTACGCACCATGTAATGATGGTTGCATATAATTATTTGCGCATACAATAGACGCAAACTTATACGCTACCCATGTAGGGCGCGTTCAAACTAATTTACTATGTGAATTGATCCTTCACTATAAAATATGTTATTTCTGGATGACTCTGGGGCCGCGAGGTGGAAATCACCGATGATCTCGACTGAAGTCTGATGCAACCAAGTGCAAGTCACGCCAGGAGAGATGTCCGGATGCAACGGTAATCTCATTATCATTGCGCACTGAGATGTCACACTAGAAGTCCATGTTGCAGTTGCATACGAGCAGGATGTCGACAACGCAATCTGAAATTGACACTTCTTCGGAGCCACGCACAGACTCTAAACTTTGTGTAATAATGTGATTATCTACGAAAATTGTGCCTTATTGTTCCATCATTCTTTCTTGTCCACATAAATCTATAGTTAATATAAATTAAAATTCTGAAATATCAAGGAGCGCGCTAATGGTATTTACATAACCTCAAATAACCCAACTTTTGCCATGTCCATAGCGGTGAACTAGGTATTTCAGGGTATAATTCATGTATAACATTTTTTTTACTTATTAAATATAAACCCAACAATTAACCCAATATGGGAATAATGATTGTAACTCTTAAGTTTAAGTTTATTTAAATTTTACATTGAAGTAATTTTGTCATGTTTTCGTTTCACTATTTTATTTCTTGAATAGCAAATACATAAAATCATCAATAATCTTATTATTTAATTTAATCAATTGCTTTATTTAACCTTTCATTGCATTTTCTTATCAATTTATTATAACTCAAATAATCAGTGAATACTTGCATTTGGTTTTGAATAAATTTGACAATGTCTTTTGTAACTTTTCTTATATTTTCTGTAAAATACAAAATTTGTTAACTGAAATTTCCTTTATATAATCAACCTTTCCCACCTGCACAGAATTATAAAATCTAAACCAGAAAGACATGGTACAGCGAATAAGGTAGTAAAGAATCCGCCTGGGGTTCATGTGATTCTGCTGAGCAAGTCGGTGAACAGATTCTTTCAGAGAAAGTCCACACGTTGCAGTATATTACTAATTAGTTGCCTTTTTTGTTACTTATGTTAATTATTTCTTTTCAAATTCGTCAATGTATTATTTCCATAAATTTTCTTCTCTGGCACTTCCAATATTGATATATTGTCTTCGAATTGAACGTCTGCTATGTTATTCACGATTTCAAGAAAGCGTTTACCGTCAATTGACTTCAGAAATTGTACTCTAATTTCTATCTATTTTTCATCCCAGGCATTCGTCTGCTAACATCATTCCTATCATAGAAATCTCAAATCTGTTTATTGACTTCTTTCGTCAGTTTCTGAGGCATTGCTATAGCGGAGTAATTTTGATCAGATACAGCAACTTGAAATTTAGTAGCTAACTACTGCTTTGGTGGGACTAGCAGGCATATTACGCTTCATTTTTTTTAATCCATACATGATGTTGTGTGGGCGCATCTGCTCCGCGAGGCCTACCTTACGGCTAGCTGCTGCCCCTGCCTCCCTCGTCGCGTCGAGCCCCCACCTGCTCTGCGAGGCCCTTCTAGTCATAGTTATCGTTTAAGAATATAGTTCAGAGACCTTTGTGCCTGCTATTGCTCTATGTACTGTGTATATATTTCTTATTGTTTTTTTGTAAATAAATATATTATGTTCTTCGACAAGCCATCTTTCATTGATATATATATATATATTTCATTTCCACCATCGATATGCTCTCTGAATTGATTATCTGTATTCATTTTAATATGTCATTCATTTAAATAAGTTAATAATCTTTTCTTAACAATTTTTTCCAATATTTAAGAAAAAATAATAAGTAGCGAGATTGGTCTGTAGTTTATACAATAAAAAAGTAAATTTTCGATTGTCCAAAATCATAGATCTCCTAAAGTTCTTTTTGACACAATGTTGCATTCGAATTCGCATTTAAAAAAAGTAACCCATAAAAACCAAGTATTTATTATGCTCCCATTATTTGTAAAATATAACAACAATTAAAGACGAATTAAAACATATAACATAAAACTAAACTTTCAGTAATTAAATATATTTCTAAAATGTCAGATGTTTTGAGCTTTGGTAAGACACTTCATGCTTTGAAGATTAAATTCTAAAAATATTTGTCAGTCAATTTAGATTTTCGAAATTCGTAGTGAAGTACCTATTATGTATACCGACGGAGTAATTCAAATTTAAAAAAATATTCCGCGACGTTATCGGGCCTCCGTTGCTAGTAATCAAACTTTTGTAAAGATTCCAATTTAAAAAAACTATTAAAATTTCTAAAAATCCGAAATTATAGTATAATTATTAATTTTTTTAACGAAAATTTGATAGATCTTCTTGATCGTCGCCACTAGTCTACTTGCAAAGTTTCAGCTTGATTGGATCACGAGAAAAGGGTTAAAAATCGATCCAAAGTTTTTTCGACGGCAAGCCGGCAAGCAAGCGGATGCCACGAGTTAAAATAAAGGAAGTAGTTATAAGCACACAAAACACAAATTACTTGAAAAAAGATATTGATAAAAAAAATGATAAATATTTAGATATAACATTTTTCAAATTCAAATTTTTTGATAACATTCGGTCTTTGTTTACATAAAACGTTTGAACCGATGAGAAAGTGCAGCCAATCGTATTGCGATAACTATAAAACTCAATGTCTGTCTGTCTGTCTTTCTGTCTGTTCTCTACGCCGTTTTTCCGATACGACTCAAATTTTGTATACTTATGCTTTAGGACATTTCCGATTGGACTCAAAATTTGGAAACTTATGCTTTAGGACCCGGCGGGAAATAAAGGTGACATTTCCCTCCTCCACTTTTACCCCTACCTCTCCTCCTGATATATTTGCAATGCAAACCATTAGACCGATCGGACTCGAAATTCGGAAACTTATCAGAAAAGGCATCAAAAAACGGGACAAATATACAAACTTGTATATTTTTACAAAAAATATGAGGCAAGTGTTAAACGTAGCAGGAACAAACGGCATCCGCGAAAGACCTGGCATGATCCAGTAAATCAAATTTTTGAGGAATATCCTGTTAAATGCTTCAACAACCGATGAAAGAAATGCGTGAGAAGATGTATGTATGGAAATGGACAAGGCAAAAGTGGTAGTGCAGTGCAGAAGAATATGCCCTCGTTGTCTTTCTGCGTACCCCTGTTGGTAATTGTTTAGTAGGTTATTTATATATATTTATTCTACACAGCATTATTTTTCTATTTATCCTAGAAAGATATAAATGAAAAGATACCCCTTGCAAGCCCTTTATCGTTACATAAAATCATTCGTCTCGCCAGGCATCACGTGAATAAATACATAAACATGCATTCTAAAATATATTTAAGGTATCCACGTCAGCCAATCGTAATATCAATTGAAAGCAACATTAGTTTCTGATGTATTTATAACATCCTGCTTCCGACTTTCTGACCAAGAAACTACTTCCGAGCTCCGATGGATGGTTCAAATTGTTTCTCCAATCATTAGGATCTCTGACCGAAGTGCTATCGAACATTGGACGCTGATTAATGTACTCGTGGAAACATTCCACTTTGGAGAAAACTTTTACTATTAATCTGCCAGCCTCGTATTTGTATGTTTTAAAGATTTACGTACAGATAAATCAACTTTTAACCTTAAGAAGGGCAAGGCCTATTTCTCAAAATCATCATCAACATCTTTCACCATTTTCGGATAAAGGACATCCCATGGCTCTGTCACTCTCTTCATTTTATTTTTCTTTAAATATTTATTACCGTCTTCAAATAAATGTTCTCTTTTGCATCACTGTATGCACATACAAATCTATTGTACGATTCAAAGGGTTTAACGTAGTACGTAGAGCGACGTGACACTGGGCAATTTGCCTGAACGTAGCGCATTGACGGCCTCAGTTACCTTTCGCCTTTTATTTTTTGACGTTTGGCTTTGTAACCTTGGGTGACTTGTTATATTAAAATTTAAATCACACTATGTAAATTTCTAATCATCCGAAATACACTAGCAACAAGTGAATATAAGAACCGTGGGTAATGTGAATTCCTACAAAACTTGTACCTTTCTTACATACTTTCCAAGCGTTACACTATACGCCTACATACATCGCGACATATACGTGAACACTGGAAGATTCTGTGGGTAGTATAGGACTTCTTCCTCACACTCCACATTGGTGATCGTTACCATCTACACCGACCAAAGCAATGATCCAATGCTTCAATTTTACATTAACATTACTATTAGAAAATTTATTTTTATCTATCTTTATAAAAAAATCTTGTCTTGTGGCTATATCGATGTATGTTAAAGGTGAAGAGGTACCCAGATGCATGAATAAGTCAAGAGAACGAATTTTAAAATATCAAATGAAAGAAAGCTGCTCCCTTCGGATACATTAAAGATGTTCCATAGAGACAAAACTATTTACATTGAGAAGTAGTCATGGAAGTGTATTGGGCGCCTATAGGGCTTTCGACCTATCGTACGGCTGGCTCAAATAATCATTTTACACGATGTCAAATTCACCAATTCCACTGATGAATGACTAACACATGAATCAAATTTGTGAATGACAATTTTTAACCACATATGGCGGTACTTAATACAAGTAACACATGAAAAAGATTGTCCAAATTTAATATTAATATAACTTAACAAATTTTTGTACGAATTTATTAAATTTTGATGATTAAAAAAAAAATATGACCATAAAAATAAAAAAATAAAAATTTCATATTGTCTATTTTTATATAGGTATATCTTTGTACACTTACATAGAAAAATAACTATCTTTGTGCACTTACATAGAAAATAAGGTAATTACGTTAAATTCTTGGTGGTGCGTTCACTCGTCACGCGGCCGGCCGATTGTTCCGGGGATATCCTGATTGAATATTAAAATGCGAGGCAATTGAATTTAAATAGATTCGTCTCTATGAGACTTCTATAATTTACTTTTAACTAGCTGTTTACGCATTGCACGGGTTAAGGATTAGGTTTAAAATAAATTTGTGAGGGTAAACAACGTTTCGAGTCGAACGGTATAGATTTGCATCGAAAATATATCAGGGGGAGGGGAAATGGTAGAATAATAGGTAGGAAATGTCACCAATGTTAACCACCGGGTCCTAAAGATTAATTTTCCAAAATTTGAGTCCAATCGGTTGAACGGTTCAGATTTGCATCGAAAATATATCAGGGAAGGGGAAGGGGTATGAGAATAGGAAATAAATGTTGCCTATGTTACCCGCCGAGTCCTAAAGAATAAGAATGCAAAATTTGAATCGAATCGGACAAACGGTGTGGATTTGTATAGAGAACAAACAGACAGACAGACAGACAGACATTGAGTTTTATAGATATAGATATCGCAATACGGTTGGCTGCACTTCAGATTTGCATCGAAAATATGTCAGGGGGAGGGGAAGGGGTATGAGAATAGGGGGAAAATGTTGCTTATGTTACCCGCCGAGTCCTAAAGAATAAGTTTCCGTATTTTAAGTCCGATCGGTCAAACGGTACAGATTTTCATCTAGAATATGTCAGGGGGGGGAAGGTGTACCGGAATAGGGGGAAAATGTTACCTTTGTTACCCACCGAATCCTAAAGAATAAGTTTCCAAATTTTGAGTCCGATCAGTCAAAGAGTACAGATTTGCATCGAAAATGTGTCAGGGGGAGGCCAAGGGGAAAAAGAATAGGGGAGAAATGTTGCCTATGTTACCAGCCAGGTCCTAAAGCATAAGTATGCAAATTTGAATCGAATCGGACAAACGGTATGGATTTGTATAAAGAACAGACAGACAGACAGACATTGAGTTTTATAGGTATAGATTGTAAAGCTATCCTCTTCCTTATATGTATTAACATTCATTAGTGTTTGAACAAAATTGTTTCTGCAGAAATGCGAAAAGACTTTAATTAATTATTACAATTATTAAGCATCTCTTTTCAATAGTTTTCATATTAATACTGGTTGTTGAATGTAATATATTTAGAATGTTATAGCTAGACCGCACTCAAAATAATGCGCGCAAACGCACTTTTTTTGCCGTGCGCAGGAAGGACGTGGTTTATCAATTCAAATCCAACGTTCCGTGTTACGCAAAAGCCAAGTTTACACGGTGTTACGAAGGTGAAAATTATTATTATTGAAGTGAAAAATTGTCCTTAGTCTTTATTATTTTTTCCAAGAAACTTCCAAAACATTATATTATTACCTAGGTTGTCAAGATGTTAATATCAAAATAATTTAATTGTTATAACTACTAACGCCATATAGGTGATGTATGTGTAACACCTTTAACTGAGATAAAAGTCAGTCTGTTGCGAACTGCCTACGTGTTTCAATATAGGATTATACGGATTATTATTTGATAACGAATTTTATTTTTTTGTTAGAAACTTTCAAAAACACATTTTTTCATAATGTTTTACATGTTTGAATTTTTGCCTGTATATGATTTTTGTTTTCAGTGCTTCCGAATAAACCGACATTTTATCATCTTACGAGTTTTGATTTTTAATTATTTAAATCGAAAAGATTAACGGAAACTAGTGCGAGAAAAAATACTGTACGTAAATATTGTACGTAACACACGGACAGAAGACATTTATTTTCAAATGGATAAACCAACCACGTCTCGTTCCGGCCGTTTTGGAAAGCCTTTACATGGCAAGCGAGAGAAATTGTTTGTAATGTTGCTGAACACATAAAGTTATTAAAAATTAAATATAAACTAGACAACAATGTTCTTAATTTAGCAAGTGAGGCAACTGACGTATCAGAAAATATTACGTGAAGGGAAGACGGACTTAAAAATAATGCAGGTCATGCATTATTTTTAAGTCCGAAGAAGAAATCAGTCTCACACAGGAAGTAAATTATTGTTAACAACTTTTGTAAATAAGTCGAATAAATTTTGTAAATAAGTCGAAAAAAAAATTAATCGAAAAAAACATGATTTCTATACGCTAAAAAAAGTAATTCAGACTCTGAAAAAAATCCAGGTGGCATTGACAGATTGCAATATTTTAGAATGCGGCAGAGAATATTTTAGGAAACTGCTATCAACTTGGTTTTCGTTGTAAGAAATGTCAGTCAAGGCGTAAAATTCTATCGAAAGATTGGAGATAGTTTCTTGGAGAGAGCGCTTTTTGGAAACTCTTTCAAAATATAAAAGGGAAGAACGGCCAATAATATACGTAGATGAAACATATGTCAATGCTGGTCCATACCGTATCATCGTGTTGGCAATCGGACACCGAAAAGGGGGTACCACAACCAACTGGAAAATGTTCTCGATTAATAATCGTGAATGCAGAGGGAGAATTTGGAGCTTTGTTGTTGTTGATTTTTAATCAAAAAAGTGGTGATTATCACGACGATACGAATATTCACAGCTTTAGTAAATGGATTATGGAGAAATTGTTGTCAAACATACCTCCGTGAAGTGTCATAATGAATAACGCCAGCTACCATTCTGTACAATTAAATAAAAAACCATCAGCCGTTAGTTAATCTTAAATAACATATCAAGTACTGGTTTACCATAAACAAAATATCATTTGACGAAAAAATGTCAAAAACCGACCAACTTTTACTTGTAAAAACCACCTATAGAAAAATGATACAAAATAGACGATATTGTAAAATCACATGGTCATGATGTATTTCCACCTTATCATACGGATTTAAATACCAAAGAACTAGATGGGGGGATGGGGGGATGGGGGGATGGGGAAATCAGCCAATCTACTTTTAATATTAAAGGTAGATTGGCTAGAAGAATCAATCAACAATTAGTTCTTAGCTGAAAAACAGAAAAAACTTTAAGATTTATTTTAAAATTATATTCCAGAAAAATGGAAAAAATGTTGCAGACATGTAAAAAAAAAATTGAAAAATTTTATAAAAGTAGTGCTTCAAGAACGGACTCATCTGTGAATAATTTGATTATATACATTGCTTCGGATTCGGATTGTAACGATATTGGCCTATTCAAATAGACATTGCTGAAAAATTATACGAAAATATCTATCTGCTAAAAGCTCACGATAAGGAGAAGCTCCACTATTCATAAATACTATATGATTAAATATTTTCCGGGTAAGTAGGTGCAGACGAGCCTTTATTATTTCTGCGCGCGCGCGTATAAAGCATGCTTTATTTTATTTTGACGAAACGAGCCAACCAAAGACGGTTGCCGGCGAGGCGGACTGAACCAATGAAAAATGTCCTAGGTGACATCACCGATGGATGGTAGATGATTCAGAGACTAGGGGTATTACGGTGGGATGGTGAAATGGCGAGAAATTTTGACTATATAAGCCATACAAATTCGAGGAACGGCCCTTGAGTCTTCAGCATCAACGTCGGCCGGAGGCCCTTGTGAAGAGAGGACCGAAATATCATCAGTGGGGCTGAGAGGCGGTAACATTCATAGAAACAGCTAAGCATATCCAATATTATTTATTTCTATTGCCTTTTATGTATGTTTTATGTACAGATATGAGATTTCAAAGTGGTCCAATTCAGTCGATAATTATTATTCGTAGACTTCGATCGTACCGCACAATGTATTGAAATTAGAAATCTGCGTCTTTCCAGGTAGCGGAAGAATGAAGAAAGATAAGATTAAGATGAGATTTCGAAAATAACGTGTGGATAACTCCTCGAACGGTAGATAATTTCAGACAAAGCGTATCGATGCATAATATTCGTTTTAATTACTGCTTATGTACGATTCCAAGTTCTACCGGGTACAAACCTATTCTGAAGTCGGTTGATAGACGGCTAATTTACACGTACTTTTGTTGTCGCTCGATATATAAATAAATGAATCTAAAATGGACCAATTCGTTCAATACTTACGTAGGCTGTGTATGTATTTATATTACGCAATATATTGCAATTGGGAAGATTTTGGCAAATAGGAATTTATAACGTTTTCAAGTTAATATTCAATTCCCATGAGATGAAATATATTTGCCGAAGCTAGAATTACGTGTGAGCAATGGAAAGAAGGAGAATGTGTATTCTTTTGCAGATTTGAAGCTGGCGGGGTTTTTATAATAACGAGCAGCATTCTCGTTAGAAGGAAAGTGAAGGGCTGCACAGGCGCTGGTAATTGCTTAATTTTGGAGAGAACCCGTAATATGATTTCGGATCAGGATGCCATCTCAGAAGCAAACCAACAACAGAAATAAGATAAGAACCTTTAATATTATTTATTCTTGATGTTTTCTTATGTGTATTAAATAGAATGTTCGTGCTACATAATTTGTTTCATCACTATTCATTTCATTACGTGGGTTCAGAGTTCGACGGTAACGGACGCGGTAACAAATTGGTACTTGTCGGGACGTAACGTCGGGATTATTTCTTAATTATCTTTAGGATAGAAGCGAGGTCATTATACGTGCGTTCTGCATTTCAAACGTTTTACTAACATATATAAATACATATTATTGCGTTTTACAAATTGAATAGGGTCGCGGGAAATAGGCATTTCGTCCGGTTGTGCAATATTAACTTCCAACGTAGCATAATGAGATCTTATTACCGGTGCTAGACTCTCGAGGTTAGTCACGTGATTGTTGTATAAATGGAATAATGAAGGGAATTGAAGAATGAGATACTCTCGCGATACAAATAGTTGTATGTAACCGGGATCAAATGACGGGTGCGTGTTCTCGGTCCGGGGGATGAACGGGACTGCGGGGACACTCTGAGTGGGTCTAAGTAGAACTGCGCAAAGCCTCCACACAGTTAAAATGTGTTCAGTCAAGCAAGGGTGAAGCAGATCGAATCGGACCGGAGAGTCGTGCCTCAAACACTTCGGAGGGAAGAAACCCCTACGTTCTCTCACTTCCCTTGGCCCGACGAGCTCGAACTCCGGATATGAATGTTCATGAATGTCAGCTATAAGACTCAGGTAGCCGTACCTCAATCAAAACCTTCGTTCGGGACTACATTAACGTACGAGACAGGGCGTTCCGCATGGACGAGCAACTATGAGAAGCAGGAAGCAATTTAATAATCTATACACTGCGCGAGGACATTACTAACACCATCATACTCATCATTCACCACCTTTTTCTAACTTGCTGTATACAGAAACCTCTCGTGGTTCTCCCTCCCCGGCCAGCGAGCAACATATCAGGAATTTCATAATCAACTGTAATAATCATGCTGTAATACCATCATTTTAATATCTCTAGTCGATAAGACTACATCGTGGGATCAATCACATCAACTTTAATTGGCGATGCTAACATGGCTCTGTGACGCACTCAGGGATGAGTCTTTTCCAGTCACCCAGTTAGTTCATTCAGCCCCTTTATCAGCAGTAAACATCGTAATAATCCGGCTCATGTAGCCGCCACGTGGGATCCTCATCATTATACACCAGTCAATTTGACTGCCCCGCGGGACAATATACAAACCTTAATATCAGACGCGGTATTTCTTCCTGATATGTTTGTCGCCGGGAAGCGAGGGCTTCGGAGGATTCCAGCAAAGGCAACAGAGTCTCGGCTTGATCTTGGTCTGCAGCTTAGCGTGGAAAGCTATGATTAGGCAGGAGTTAGCTACCGGGTACAGCGTTGCCGATGGGGCTGTATCCCCCCCCTGGAGGGGGGGAACCTAAAATCCACGTAAAGGAAAATCAGAATCAACTTGACTCTTATAAAATATGACTTATGAAAGAATCGCAAATTTCGATCTAGAATCACGGGTTGTGGTAAATTAAATATCAGACAGAACCTCCCCGAGCCTCTGTTGCGCCTAGTTGTTATGAATATATGTTTACTCTTTCCACTATATACCATGAACAGATAAATCGGGCCAAAGACCACCAAACGCGCTAGTGGTAAGCATTTTATGTATGTATTCTGGAGAACCCAGCCGTTAATTTGCATTGTGTGTGTGTTTTATAAGTATAACCGTGTATTAATTGACCGGGAATTATCTAATCTGGATATTCGACAGATCCAGTATACTATTGCTTAAAAAAAAATAAGTTAGAAATAGATATTGCGTCTTGTTGCGCAATACTAGCGCTAAGTTCCTATAGGTATGTGGATACCAAGTTATACTCAGAGCGCCCTAGGCTGTAGTTCGCACGTGGTATTTGTCAACCTAAATATTCCATTGTAATCGTGACCTTGCACTCAGCCGTGGGATCCGCTCACAGGTTCTAATATGAAACATCGGTAACCAGGCGGCATCGTTCTAGGCGAAAAATCTACGTAAACATATCTATGTACGCGACGCCGCTGCCGGTTGCGAGGAAATGACGGATGCGTCCTCCATGATAGGCGATTTTGTTAGTCTGTTCAATCGATCGTCATTTTTGAGTCCGGCTCAAGTTGCGCGTTAATTATGTTAGATTAGTTTCACCTCGTAGGAATACAATGGCATTTCTTATGCCATAATTTTGCCATTTCTTAATGCCATTGCTCACAGCGCACGCGCAGTGAGCAATGGCATTAATCCGAATAAACAGGGTGCACGCATGCAGGAGTCGCGATCGACCACTATCAACGAGAGTGAGTTCAAACTCGTAACGTATAAGAAGATAAAAAATCGTAATCTAAGAGGCAAAGCGGAGTCAGCGGCATTAAAACCCGCTGACATAATTGCATCTGTTTATGTATCAAGGTTTGCCGTTGACACGACAGAGGATGACATAATCAGCTACTTAAAAGACAAGGGTCTAGATGGGGCAACAGTGGAAAAAATAAAACCATTCCACATAACTCCATTCAACTCATTTAAAATTGCGGTTAAAGCGAGTCTAGTAAAGAACTTTCTAGTGGAGGAACTGTGGCCGGAGGGAATTGTTTTCCGAAGATTCAAAGAATCACGCATACCCAACCTTAACCAAAATGCAAACTAAAAATCTAAAGATCATCTCAGTGAACTGTAGATCTATCCGCAGTTCGGAAAAATTCATATATGACCTGTGTGACTCACATGACGTTGTCTTAATTCAGGAAACGTGGCTACTCCCTACGGACATAGAATTCCTATCTTATATACATCCCGATTTCAACAGCTTGGGTACCTCTGCCGTCAATACATCCATGGGTCCGATGCTCGGCAGGCCGCACGGAGGAGTGGGGGTGCTGTATAGACAAAGTCTCAGGGCTGCCACTATCCCATTGAATAGCTGTCGAATGGCGGGTATTGAAGTGAAACTAACTTCAGAAACATTGTGCATCTTCACCTTGTACATGCCAACTTGCACTGCAGATCATTTCGAGGAATATGCCAACTGTCTCGCCACCTTGCAAGCAATTATCGACGAAAAGGATTACACCAACTCCATCATTATCGGAGATTTCAACGCAAATCCCGACTCTCTCTTCGGAACAGAACTGAAATCTTTTTGTCAAGAGTACGAGTATATATGTGCCGATACCGAAATATTACCAGAAGACTCTTATACGTATATCAGCGACGCGCATCATACAACCAGATGGTTAGACCATTGTCTAGTGACAAAAAATTTATTCAAGCAGATATTAGATATGAAAATACACTACGACGTAGACTGGACAGATCATCGGCCTCTCGAGTTGATCCTACAGACGGACGGAATACCAACAACCGAAGTACTTACAAGCAAGAAAACTGACCGAGCAATATGGAAACCAAAAGGTGCATGCGATATCAAAAGGTATAACACTGCTTCACAAGTATTACTACAAATGATTCAAGAAGAGGCTATATGTAATGAGAGAAGCGACAACCCTGCAAGTGCGAATACTGACGCGCTCTACACACGAATAGTAGACGCACTTCGAAATGCCGCGATCTCAACATTTGACAATCGTAAACATAGCTCGAAACGATATAAACAAATATGCGGATGGAATGATTTTGTTGCACAAAAATATGCGGAATCCAGATACGCGATGTTGATTTGGATCGAAAATGGCAGACCACTCGTAGGCCCCATCGCAGAGGAAAGAAAATTAAAGCGTGCAGCGTTTAAACTGGCCCTGAAAAAATGTCAGAAGGAAGCAGAGCAAATACAGATGGATAAAATAGCTAGGGACCTAGATAATCGTGACTTCAGACAGTTTTGGAATAAATCGAATAAAAATTGCAATATGCGGTGTAAAATTCCAAGTAACATAAATGGAGAAACGAATCCCAAAGCAATCGCAAACATTTTCGCAGACCATTTTACCACCCTAACTCCGACCTCTCTGATCTCCTCGAGTGGACCGCCAATTAATCCAACAACAACTGAAGGTAATGGACTTTCAATTACTGTGAACATGGTCAATACCGCCCTGAGACATATGAAAGCTGGTAAATCGGCAGGCCACGACGGACTAAGCATTGAACACGTCAAACACGCGGGAGGACCAATTTTACAGCTCCTGGCGAGGTTGTTTACTGGCATTATAAAGAATGGGCAATTACCGAGTAATATGACGAGGACCATAATTACACCCATTCTTAAATCCAAACTATCGGACTCAACCTCCCACGAGAGCTACAGACCAATCTCGATTGCCACAACCATCGCGAGATTATTCGAACGCGTGCTGCTAGATCAGGTCGAATCCAGCATGGAAACTAACGACAACCAGATGGGTTTCAAAAAACAGAACTCTACCGACGCTGCAATATTTACTGTAAAACGGACACTGGAGTACTACAGAAACAAAAAGACTACTTCATACGCATGTTTCCTAGACTTGAGCAAGGCTTTCGACAGAGTTTCTCACCCTTTACTTTGGGCAAAACTCAGGGAAAGAGGCATACCATCGGAGGTAATACGTATCCTTGACTCGTGGCACAGACAACAGGAAAACCAAGTAAAGTGGAGAGACAGTCTTTCCGAACCTGTTCACATGACGAGCGGCGTCAGACAGGGAGGGTGCATGTCCCCAATACTGTTCAACCTTTATATGGACGAACTCACTCAAAGGCTAAACAACGCGGGGATAGGCTGTCACATCGGAGGACAGTGTCTTAACAAAATCAGTTATGCTGACGATATGGTACTGATGGCA
>JADDOH010013924.1:0-48183 GCA_016648135.1 Agrypnia vestita
TCGTCTTTATCGGAATTTTAACGTTTCTTGGCCGCTATATCATGGGATCAATTTCCATATATTCACCACGTGCACACTGCATACCCAGATATAACAATCATCCAAAGGTACTATACCTAATTTTAAATTAATTTTGGGCGATCTTTTCTCGTGAATCATCCAATGAATCCTGTCTTTTGGCCGCGACTCTCCGCGCACAGGGACGTATTAGCTCCCTCCGTTTCGGAATTTAAACATAATTTGTAACCATTTATTATTATTTTTATTGGCAGTAAGATTGATCCACAAAGTAACTATGTTACATAGACAGTGAATATTCTCGAACAATATAATACTGGAAGAGTACTATTCGCTATAACACAATAAACTATTAATGTAAGTTAAATTAAATTTTTAAATTCAGTGGAAGATTTTTAAGATCGTTTTGCTTTTAATTTTTTCCCAAAACAAAATAAATAAACAAATAAATAAACACACAGATACACACTCACACAACCCACTATTGGACATGTTTTTATTATTCTTTTATCGATTGTATGTATGTGTTTTCGCGTAATTGGCCCAAAACTCTGTGCATCAATTATTGTCTTTTCTTCAAAGATTGATTAATTATATGGCTGTAAGAAACCCAATAAATGAAAACAAATAAAACAAATAAGTAAATAAACCTCCAGTGCCGCAGGCAAGGCGTCGGATTAATTCAGTGCTCATTCATTGCCAAGGCACTGGACGCCTCCGCTGATAACTATATACCGCTCACCATGTTCTTAGAGGTGTGTTGAAAGATTGCTAGTATCTGTCGAATCGGTCTCAAGTAGTTGTCTGTATTTGTACGTTTATCATTGTTACATGCTCTTGCTATATCCGTTCCACTTCACATTATTGTTCCTCCCGTCTTCGAATTTCTATCACACTATGTTCTCCTATGTTTTTGGTACTTATATGCTTGCTTTTTACTTGCATTTACTCCTATATATATTTGTTTCATTTATCCATCCATCTATAAGATCCCCATACGCTTTATCCTTTTATTTCATGTGTATATGGGCCGCAAATTCATATTATTTTATTTACAATATTCTTATCTAGATACACTTGTTCCAATTATGTTTTGTGGTTATTACTACCAAACCCGGCGAAATCTGAGCTAGAATAGCCAATCGTATACACGTTACCCGTCCTGTTGAAACTACGCTAACGTCGGACAGGTTTGTAGTGATTACATAGTTAATATATTGTATCTATATTCGAGTATATTATTTTCTTGTCGTGCCATTAATATGCTTACACGTTATCGTTATCTCTTTCCTAACTGTATATACCGTCATTGCACAATTACCTATCTGTTGTAAAAGCCTGAAGAGCGTTAGTCTACAGATAAATATAATAGAATTATAGTTAACTTCTCTACCCGCCTACGTTATTCGACTCCCGCGAAACGAAAATGAATCATTATTCGCTCCTCGATAGAGCGTCAGTCTACAGATAAATATAATGGAATTATAGTTAAATTTCCTATCTGCCTACGTTATCCGACTCCCGCGAAACGAAAATGAATCACTATTCGCTTCTCGACAGAGCGTTAGTCTACAGATAAATATAATGGAATTATAGTTAACTTTCCTATCTGCCTACGTTATCCGATTCCCGCGAAACGAAAATAAATCATTATCCGCTCAGTTAAGGTCACCCCTCTGGTACATAGTGTACGTTTTATCCGTGCTTCACGGCCAATTCTTATAAATTATTTATGGGCGTTTTCCTCGCGCGATCCCCCGATTAGACCTGCCTCCCTTAGTTTTGCTCAATATTCTGCCTCTCTGTTGCACGGGGATCCACTCGAGATGAAGATATACGGCTCTTAAACGGTTTCAAAACCCGAGCAAAAAAGTCAATAATTCAGAAACCTCGTGGAACTGTCAATATCATCGTCACCTTAGAGTAGACGTTAATCGGTTTTTTAACGGCTCTAAACGCAATAATCGCGCCCCAAATCTCTGAAAACCATGTTCAGCATTTTTTTTGGGAAGCACTTGCGGACCGCTCGGACCGCATCGATCGTCAACCATTTGTACCAAACACGGCTTTACCACAAGATTAATATGATTTACAAAAATTGATTAGTAACTGCCCGTAACCTATATCCGATCAATCGCTACTAACTCCCTCCCAATACTAGCGTTTCATCATTCCCAAATTTTTGCAGCTCCAATACTACGGCCAGTTTAGCTCAATTTTTCCCCGCGTAGCATTTAAATCATCTTAGAGTTCAAAATAAAAATAATAAAATAAAAAAAAAAAATCTATAGAAACAGGTGATTCATCACAGTATCCATTGAAAACATGCGTTATTTACTCATGTTCTTACTTCATCGGTTAGACAGAGAAGGCACGACACCACCCCTATCTGTCGTGACGTGTAATCCTCCCTTTGTCCACACATCACATCTCGTGCGAGCAAGCCTCGATTGTTGTATTGTAAGCGTGCCACCTTCCCTAGATAATCGGATCTTCTTACGGATTTCCCATCACATGTATATACCACATTATTTTCAACTTACACAATTTTAATAGTTGAGTATTTGCATTTTACAATAATGTTTTTTTATGCTCCAACAATTTTCTAGATCTTCTGAATACAACTTGCTGAATCAAAAAGCTTTGTAAGTTTTCCAGTTAGCACCAAATAATCCAAAGTAAAGAAAAGTTCTGTCTCACGATTAAGTAAAACCAAAGCTTCAACAGACCAAGAGGCCCGTTAACCGAATCAAAACACATCACAAAACACCCAGGCTTCAGTAAATCACACAGATTAATTGTGACCTCAGTGGGAATCGAACCCGGAACATTTGGTGTGAGAATTCAGTGTCACGTCCACCGGGCTACTACAGCCGCTAGTTTGGTATTACTTACCGTTTATCAGGTAGGTAGGTATTAGGTAGATTTTCGACAGAAATACTACATATCGATGTAAGATATTTTATTTTAGTAGTTTGTATGTTCGGTTTGCAACATTTTTATGAAGGAAATACTACATATTGAAGAGATTTATATGATACAATTTTTAAATTTCCCCACTGTGTCCATTTTTCACATTCAAACAAAGAGAGAGAGAGGGAGAGAGTTATCTGTCTTTAAAATAACCACTAATAATAACTACCAGATTTTAGGTCTACCGGTTTCGAGACGTACCCGTCTCTTCGT
Organism: Agrypnia vestita; assembly: GCA_016648135.1. Lineage (NCBI taxonomy): Eukaryota > Metazoa > Arthropoda > Insecta > Trichoptera > Phryganeidae > Agrypnia > Agrypnia vestita. Next base: position 3,205 of record JADDOH010013924.1, read on the forward strand.
CAGGACCAACACTACACTACTGTGTTCACAACACTATACACCATAACCATAGTATTGTTAAACTTTAACCAATATTTATCACATGCGTGTTAATCTTGTCAAAGACAAACATGCACTAACTTGCCTACAGAACGATCAGGAATCTACGAGGGAGAGATAGTTGTATGAAAGATCTGTATAGAAAATTGATTTGGTTATTTTTAGAGGTGCATTATTCAACGCTTCCCAAATATAATTTTTTTATTTAATTTTAATTTTCATTAATATTAATATTTAATTTCAATTAATTATTCCTAATAATTTTGAGCTTTATTTAATTTTTGATAATCAAGCTACAGCAATGTAAAGAAATATTTCACCACAGGCAAATTTATGACTAGAGCCATCAAATGAAAAACGTAAAAAGTTTTTGATATTTTTGCGTAACATATTTTGCAATGAATATAAATTATTTTCAATGCCTTTGTTTAATATTCGGAATAATATACGAAGATCATTAAAACATCTCCGGCAGGGAGAAATATTGATAGTAAAAACGCAAATTTAATCAAGTTAGCTGAGCCGTTAACCCGGCTCCGGGCACGGGAGAAACATAATATTATAAAGTAACTATCGGGTTTAAACTACCCGATTCGGGTTAAGTATTGGCCGTGCTTTATTATGAGGGTTAAAATAATTTATGGTCTTTCCCTAACGACGTAGCAACAGGGCTAGTGCGAATAACGGTATCAGTCGAGGGTTATCTCAATAACGCAATTGTGTTGTGTATTTTTCGAAAATAATGCGTGTGTTTTGGTGGAAACGCGGTATAAGCCACTTGTGTGGAAAATCTTTATTTAATCCAAATTCAAATTCAAATGTTTATTCAATGTTCAATGTTACAAATATTTACAGTTTTTACAAAATTAAATTAAGCTTTTTTCACTGTTGCTGAGTGTCTTGGCAGCAAGTAAACACTAAATTGATTTGACGCCCTGCCTGCTACACTAGTAATTTACTGTATTATAGCAGACAGTGCTCTTCCAGTAGTATAATGTTCAAGAATATTTATTATTTATATAACATTTGTGAATCAATCTTGTTGCCAATTAAAATTAAGTAATAGTAATAATTAAATGTTTACAATTTTATAATGGTGTTAATTAATTCTATTATAGACAAAGGAAAAAAAATGATCTGAATAGGATATTAATAAAATAAAATAAAATAAAATAAAACAATTAAAAGTATTTAAAAAGATGACAGTAAAATTTATTGTAGGATAAGTATATTTTAAATTTAGTTTATATAATGGCTTTTAATAGGTTTTGAGTGAGGAATTAATAAATTGGAAGTAGTAGATAGGATAAAAAAAGGAACGCTAAGATGGTTTGGTCTTCTGGAACGTATGAACGAGGAAATGATGCTTAAGAAAGTATAATATATGAGGCGTTTATTGAAGGCAAACAAACAAGGATGTCCGTGAAAGAACTGCCGTGATCAGATAAAATAAATATTAGAGAATGCGCCTGCTTCAACAACCGTAGAGTCTACATTAGAAGATGTATGAATGTGGTAGAAGCTAAAGTGGTGTTGCAAGATAGAATAATGTGGCGTTCTATTCTCTCTGTCTGCTCCTGGGGAACACGACGTGATGGCTAATTTGTTAATTTTTTTGTCTATATATTAGTTCAATATTGAAGTATACTTAGTGCAAGATGTTGAATGAATAAACATAGATTATAGAAAAATAAACAAAGAAATCATTAAATAATCTTAGCATAATTAATAAATAGAATTAAAAAGGGATCACTTTTTAGTCATTTTGAATGAATATTAATTCATTTGAAGAGAAATTACTACGGGAGATATATGACGCTGGATCCGCTGGTATATTTCAGAAAAATGTACCTAATGGTAGCGGTTAACCAGGTAAACCAGATGCTGGAAGATAGTGAAACGTTAACAATCGAAGAACATGCATAATAATATGTATGGCACTTTATCCTTTCTGCCTATCCACGTGAAGAAACAGCTTGATAGTGAATTACTTAGTAGGTATAGACTGTATAGTATTTGAGAACAATTTTGAACTAACAGGCAAAAGTTTTGAGTTTATCGGTTAAATTAAAATCAAATTAAAATAATTTAATTGTTTCAGATTTTTCTGAACATGCCATTTATTTATAATTTAATCTATGTTAATAAGTTGTTTCGAAATTCCAGCATAATCCTTTTTGACTTTTTATTGCGAGTAGATTAGTTTTCTCGAGCTTTTGCGAGTAAAGAGCTCACTTGTTAATATGTTTTAAATTTATTAATAGCATTTTTCTTCAGCTTTTTGAGTGGGATACTGGAAACGAACGAAATGTTTTCCGGAGTAAATATAAAATAACATTCGCTGGAAGGCACTAAGATTCTTAATATATATTTATACAGAATAATTACACTTTCATTAAATAATTTTAAAAATGCTGATAAGAATATACCTTGGCAAGAGTCGGCATAATGTTTGTAATAACTATTTAAATAAGATTTTTTGTAACGTGCTATGAATTGGCTTGTCAAACTAACTCCTGCTCTTAGATATAATATTGTGTTCAAATCCTCTATAATATTTATTTATTTTTATTTATTTATTTATTAATCAACGCTTTCAGAGAACATATTTATTTATCAATCTAGTGGGTTTTAGAGTACAAGAAAATTAAAAGGATTTTCATACACCTAACATAGTACACATTTTACAGTAAACAATAAAAATAATAATATAAATAAAACAAATTTAAGATAAATGAACAATATAAAATGTAAAAATATAAATTTAACAATATAAAATAAATGAAAAATATATATAAACGATGATTAGAAATTATAAACGATAATTATTAACCTTTAACAAGTAAATAATAGAGTAAAATAAAGATAATTAAACCAATTTACCAAATAAATAAGATAACAAGTTAAAGTAAACCAAAAAAATAAATATAAAAGATAAAATCGAAACATATTTAAAAGGGAAATGAACAATAATTAGGCTTCTTTAAAATAAATAAATATATATATAATTTATGAGGTACACAATACAAATTAATTTGTATTGTGTACAAATTAATTTGTATTGTGTACTTTAGCAAACAGCAATAATTATAAACCTTTAAAAAATTAATAATACAGTAAAATAGAGATAATTAAACCAATATACTAGATAAATTAGATGAGAAGATAAAATAAACCAAAAAAAAATAATACAAAAGATAAAATCGAAACATATTTAAAAGGGAAATGAACAATAATTAGGACACTTTCAAATAAATATATGTATATATAATTCATGGGGAACAGACCGTAATTAAAAATTTTGTACATTAAACTGTAATTAATTAAATGTTCGAAGAATATTTTTTCTTCTTCTACAGAAGCCTTCATACATGAAGGCTTGAACTTTGTAGTGACATTATTATTAATGTAATTAATTCTACTGGTATATTCTAAGTCTAAATAATTCGTTAATTCGGGTATGCTCCTAAAACGAAAAATGTTTACGAATTTCTAGTATTTATTTCTAAGGCAATGCACGCGTGTTAATTGTAAATTTAACGCATTGTTATTCCTACGGGTCCCTACACTTCGTGATGTCTCGTTTGTCTTGGTATATTATACGTGACCATATGAATCAGTTACACATATTCAGTATTTATTTCCACGGCGATGCATGTGTATTAACGGTGAATTTAATGCACCTGTGGGTCCCTACAAAGAACACTTCGTGATGTTTCGTTTGTCTTGGTATATTATACGAGACCGTCTGAATCAGTTATACATATTCAGAATATTTTGGATAACGTTGCGGCCATGCAGAGGAGCAACCCTGACGGGAGCCGGCATTGTGTGTGACCAGGGGGCATTAAAACAGCCTGTAAATTAGCTGATGTACATGCCCGGCCGTAACACCGTACACTTCACACGGAACAGCGCGGGCCAAATTGATTTCATTTCAGGCATGAAGGACGGAAGGGAAATTGCCACATTATTTAGATTTTTTTTAGGTCTCCGTTCGGGATAATAAGAAATATTTAGAAATATTTTTCTTTGTACGCGATTATGTTTTGGCAAATTTGTTTTCTAGAGAGTGAAACGTTGCTAAAGGCGGGTCTTTACAGGGGATAAAGTGATTGATGACTTATAGAAACTAGACAGAACGTATCTTCGGACCGGTTCTAGAAAATGGACTTAGGCGCAAACGTTACAACAATGAGCTCTTTACTCTATTTAAGGAGCCAAACGTCACAAAATTTATAAAACTGGGAAGATTTCGGTGGCTGGGTCATGTGGAGAGAATGTCCGAGCATCAAGCACCAAAGTCCCTGCTGAACTCAAGGCCAAAAGGGCGTAGGAGCTTAGGAAGGCCAAAATTAAGATGTAGTGACAAAGTTCTCAAAGACATCTCTGCCTTAGAGCTTCGGAACTGGAGAGAGCTGGCACCAGACCGAGATGATGATGAAAATTATTGAGGAGGCCAAGACCCAACAAGGGTTGCAGTGCCAAGAGTGATGATGATGATGAGGAACTAGACAGATGCAAGAAGCAGTGTATTTTTTATGGTTTTCTGGTACCAAGATCAAGTGCAAATAAGTATGCAAGAAGATGGATAAGAAATAGTGGATTCTTTTATAGTAAGAGAGATTTTATAGTTATTTGTATTATACTTACTTAATTATCATGCCGCTTCTCTACGAGGGTTGGCAGAGAGGATATAGCGCCTCACTCATCTCTCCTGACACAACTCTCGCCTAACTCACTTTCATACATCTTACATATGCTAGTTCGACGTTATTCAGGCTTCCAACAGGACCATTCTTCCGTACCTATCTATTTTACTTAATTATACCAAGTCTTACACGGATGCCCCTAGTGTATAGTATTCACACCCATATATTATATTTTTTACCATCATCTTATCATTTATTAACTCTGCATAATCTTTTAATCCCCTCAACACAGATATTTCTAGTGAGACAGGCACAGTCCAAACAAAATCTAATTAATTATAAGTAAATAGAAATAAATAAATAAAAATAAATAATCCTTCTCATGGTAAGGACACGTGATGGAGAAGAGATGACGAACACGTGGTCCATAAAGCGCTGGCTCTCCCGGATATAAAAAGAGGTAGAGAATGCCACACGCTAACACGGAAGATCAGAATGGCGAAACTGACAATAAAAAATTAATCACCCGATCCGACAACCCAAGACAGGCCGACTTGGCGCAGAGAATCGACCCCACTCGTGAAAAGTGGAAAAGACAAAGAGATCAGAATATTTTGAGTTTGTCCAAATTTTTCACAATACTAGATTTTGTCCCAGGGACGTTATTAAACAAGATATATTAAAGATGTCTCATATAGATGAAATTATAATTATTATGTAAAACAGGTTTTAAAAGGGTTTAAAAATTTTAATGTTATTTCAGGCAGATTCTAGTGTAATGCTAATAATTCGGAAGATATTGCTTTAAAAATTCCAATCAAAAATAGATTTTTCATTGTTGACATCTGTGTTTAATTAAGGGGAAAGAAAAAAGCTTTGGATGCCGGTCGCTCTAATGATAATTACAACATAAATATGTCACGGATTGTAAAATTTAAAATATAAACAACTTTTATAGATTTGAATAAAATTTTATAAATTTGGTATTGTATCATGGGTGGAAATGGTGAACGTTACATTGTGTAAAGTGATCACTTAAGTCCTATGAACACTCAAAGTTACTTTTTCATAAAAAATATATAATTTTGCCCCTATGAGACATTTATAATATATCTTGATAAAAATAAGCACATAATTATGTATAAATATTTAGACATTATTAAAGAGTTTAAATTTACAATGTACAATTTGTTACTTATTAAAGAATTTATGCTACCGGTTTCGACACGTCCGTGTCATTAACGAACGTTATTTAAACTAATCTAAAATGCGAAAGTACTGTACAGTATGTAAAGTACTGTTTAAAATAAGGCTCGTTAATAACACGGACGTGTCGAAACCGGTAGCGTAAATTCATTAATAAGTAACAAATTGTACATTGTAAATTTAAACTCTTTAATAATGTCTGAAAGAAATTGTTACATTGTAATTGCCCAAGAAATACAAAAAATTATAAATATTTAATTTATGTACCTGATTCAAAAAAAAAACCCCACCTCTTCTTGATTGATTCAAGACCTCTTTTTATCCTCTACATTCATTATTTAGTCAACCATTGGCAGAGACAGTCTGTACAAGTTAGGTAGCGATCCTCGATAAACTTAAATTGCATCTTATCTACTTTTGTGCAATCGCGTATGCATCACAAGATTTTGGATGCATCGCAAGACGTGAAGATAACGTGGAAGATTGGTGGTTCAAGGCAGTGGAAGAATGTGGCATATTACCTATACACTGACACATTTGATGAGGGTTTATTCCGTAAGTTCACTGCAAGAATGCAAGTCGAGCATCAAATTATCCGAAGCAGTATCAATAGCTTACCTGCACAGTGATTTTTATTTTGAAGGACCAAAAGTGACACTAATAATAATTTATTTATTGAGTAATTTATAAAAATATTTTACACGAGTGATGAAAAATCGTATTAATATATTATTCAAACAACAAAGGTATCTATTAGAACTTAGATTACAGTTCTGTTTTAGTGTTGGATACTATTAATTATGTCAAAGGTGACCGTCATATTCTATTTTTTATTTTTCTGATATTTTACTATTCCAATTTCCAGGATTGTTTATATTCAACTATCTCTATCTTCTGGTATGAGTTATTATATTATATAAATGAAAAAAATACGTTTCAAATATAATGAAGAAGATTTTTATTTTTCAAATCAACAGACCATCAAATGGTTATTATTGACCCTGATAGATGTTCCTAGACTGGTATAAGGGAAAAAATTATAAATATTTTATGAAAGTTTTGAAGAAGACATAATTACGCTGCATACTTTTATGATAAATAAATTATAATCAATGATTTTTTAATGATAAAGATACTAAAATAATATTGCGTTAGAAATTATTAATAACGTTTTCTAAATCACAAATTTTATATCACGCCGGTTCTCCATTGAGGTAGGCAGAGAGGATAAGGTGCCACATTCTATCCTGACACAACTCTCACTTAATTTAAATTCATACATCTTGAGGCTTCTAACAGGATCATCTGTTCATGCCAGGTCTTTTGTGGACATCTTATTTTTACGGTGCCATCAATATTCGATATACGCAACCAAACTATTATACTTAAGTGATTTTTCTTTAATCCTATTCATTATATTAATTTGTTCAGCAATATCCAAAAAAAATTAATGCAGTAAACCTGAATTACTAATTCATAATGTACTAAATTCAAGATTTTATAGGAAACATAGCCTATAAATTTATAGAAAACATGATTTTGGAACGTGTAGATACATGGAATTTAAATTCAGTACATTTTTAATTAATAATCCTCGGTGACTGCATTTAAAACATGCAAATTGCATTCCTATAGTAAGGTGTGAGCACAGATATTTTAATTAAATATTATTGCCAGAAGACTGTAGAAAAAGAAAGAATTACACACAATTGAGAATTTTCTAGCACTCGGGACGTTTTACAATAAATTAAAAATTACTAGAAGGTTCTAGAATAAACGGTGAATGAATTTCGTCTGAATTCGAGAAACATCTGAAAACCCGACACGGTATATAAGCGGGACGATGCCATTGCTCACACAGTTTGTTGTGACAGTTCGGTAATGTCAAAGAAGCGAGCGAATTGTAAACCCGTGGGATTGACCATAGACAAAAGTATAGCAAAATAGAAAAGTACCTACTTATGTATTTGTGGAATAATCACGAGTGATGAGTGAGAAATTAGTCCGAATAATATAATACTGCCCCAGTTAAGTTCGCGTTCAATGAGTTTGGTGATGATAAATCCTATTGTTCTAAACATATATTGATAACATTTTTTTGTACACTGGACCTATCGGCTAAGCTTTTTAACCAGCTTTCATGTGTCTTCCACTGCCATGATTCCGTGACGATATTAAAGAAATGAATTTATACAATAGCTCTGCATGGCGTACCAGATAAAAGCGTCCACCAGGGATAGAGAGATAGCTGGATTTCAGCATCACAAGAGGAAACGCCTGCACAAACAGACTCTTGAGACTTCTATATACTCATCATAATTAATTAATCTTCCCTCTGGGGAGAAAATCTAGTAACTGTTTCTAAGAATATACCTACATATAAAAAAATATTGTTAAAATATAAACTGATGTATAAAGAGTAAAAAAAAATACGGTTTTTCAGGCATATTCTAGTATATATTTTAAAATAATTCGTAAGAATTTCATGTCCTCTTTACAAAATATAGAGGTAGCATTACCAGCTGCAAAATCTATCCATACCCACTAGTTTATGAGAAAATACTACAGATTTATCATGTCGCGATGTCAAATTAACGAAAAATTCTCAGATTTGAACATACATAGAACTTTCAAAAATTTGATAAGGTGTGGATGTTTTTACGATGGAATTGGTGAACGTTGCATTGTTTAGAGTGCTCACGTAAGTCAGCTCACACAGATTGTAAGCCCTGGGACATCGTATAAAAAAACTTTCACACTGGTTTCTCATATTCGTAGCTTCGTCTCTGTGAGACTTCTGTAATACATCTTAATCGAGAGAATAATAATTTATTCTCATTTATGAAATGCTTTCATAAATAGATTTTTCCAGGACTAGTTGGATAGATTAGTTTTCATTTCACCACGAGCCCGAAAAGAGTGAAATAATTTAATAACCAAATTAATTAATCAATTAGAAAAACATACAGAAAAATCTAATTCACGAAAAGATATTAGGTTACCACTGGGATTCGAACCCAGATCACCTCCTTTCCGGGGCCGGTGCTCTGACCACTAAGCTATAGCAACCCTCTATGTTTCCGTGAATATATATTGACCTTATATGTAGTTCTTATTTTTATTAAATGAAAAAAAAAAATTAATCAATTAATAAAAATAAGAACTACATATAAGGTCGACATATTCACGGAAACATAGAGGGTTTCTATAGCTTAGTGGTCAGAGCACCGGCCCCGGAAAGGAGGTGACCCGGGTTCGAATCCCAGTGGTAACCTAATATCTTTTCGTGGATTAGATTTTTCTGTATGTCTTTCCAATTGATTAATTAATTTGGTTATCAAATATTTCGCAGAACTTTGTTCTGAAAAATTACAACATCACAAATATGAATGTGTTCTTGAATATAGACTGGAATAACTTTGTTCCGGCAAAGAGTTCCGGCTGATTGGCTGCACTTGTTCGGGCGAAACTTAAGACGACTATCAAACAAGGAAATTGGAATAAATTTGAATAATTTTCGGACAAGCTCATTACACAGTCATTGTCCAGCCACGGCCCGCGCCGGAAGTGGCGCATCACAGCTTCCCACAAGATCGATTTCCAGATTTTCCCGAGGGCCGGGCGCCCTTAATTAAGGGCGAAGATTCGAGGCCGAGTCCCTCGGGGACCGCAATAGTTTGCGGCCGGGCCCCAACAGGGATGGGGGCCGAATTTATGGGCCCAATTTCCACCATAATCACTTTCCCGGCAAACATTTGCCAGGAACAGGTGTCTGTTTCTGGATATTTGCAAAATTAAATAGGATAATAGTATATTACGACGGTTCGTAACTCAATTAAATATTTGAAACCAAATAAAAGATTAAAAAAAGTAACACATAAAAACAAAGGTTTTATTATACTCCCTTTCTTTGTAAAATATATCAATAATTAAAGACGAATTAAAACATATAACATAACTATGAATAGGACACAACGTTGTTTACTTCACACAATGACAGTTTAATTAAACAAATTAATTAAAACTTTTTCGATGCTTACTGCATCATCTTCAGTAATATATAACAGTTGAGTTAATATATGTTGTGTCCTATTCATAGTTATTTACAATGAACTTCCACAAAGTTAATCACGAAAATTTCGAAATATTTATATAACATAACACTAAACTTACAGTAATTTAATATGTTTTTAAAATGTCAGATGTTTTGAGCTTTGATAAGACACTTCATGCTTTGAAGATTAAATTCTAAAAACTTTTGTCAGTCAATTTAGATTTTCGCCATTCGTAGTGAAGTACCTATTACGCATACCGATGGAGTAATTCAAATTTAGAAAATATTCCGCGATGTTATCGGGCCGCCGTAATCAAACTTTTCTAAAGATTCCAATTTGAAAAAACCAATAAAATTTCTAATAATCCGAAATTATACTATAATTATTAATTTTTTTAACGAAAATTTGATAGATCTTCTTAATCGTCGCCACGAGTCTACTTTCCAAGTTTCAGCTCGATTGGATCACGGGAAAAGGGTCAAAAATCGATCCAAAGCTTTTATTGACGGCAAGCAAGCAGACGCTACGAGTTAATATAAAGGGAGTAATTATTTCAATTTATCATTTTGTGGAGATTTTTAAAATTGTTTTTATTAGTTGGACGATGCGTTTTAGATACATTTTTCTGATGTTAAGGTAGTACGAATATTGTTTTAGTATAAGAAAGAGTTTTGGTGCATCTGGGGTACAAGAAGTCGTGTGGAAATTTATTTATAAGGATAACTCGTGTCACATAACTCTTTTTAGAAGAGTTTTTTTCTTCTAAAGATGTATTATAGATGTCTCGTAATATAAAATAGCATATAATACAAAAATTATTATAAACGATACTGTTTTATAAATTTCATTTGTACATTTGTATGCATTTGTATACATCTGTAATGATCATGCATGCTGATATATATTTACATATATAATGTACACTATTATCTTGATATGTACAATATATTTTATTGTAATAGGTGTAAACCGTAGAAATATAATAAAAAATACATAGAGAGAATAAAACGAACACTATTCTCTTCCGATACAACTCTTGCTTCATCCATATTCATACATGCTCGTCGATTGTTAAGGCTCCTTACATACCATCTTCCAAAATTTAGTTTACATTCATGGCGAGACAACCTCCATTTCTAATGCGCTTAACACTCGCATCGTATTTATTTTATACAATTTTTTGTCTGTTCTGAACGTATGATCAATCATACATGCCTAAATACCTCAGTGACCTTTTCTATATCCCATAATTCCTTTAGTCATTTCAATTATTCCACCTTTAAAATGCCTGAATAAGGTGATCTAGAAGGATTAAACGACTTAAATAAATTTAAATTGAATTGAATATTTATACATTTTAATAAAAACACGTTTTATAATGAAGTTGTATTTTAAATGCAACACAATTTAAAGTTATATTGTTGATGTATTTTGCGTTAACTCTGTAGAGAATTAATTCACCTATCATAGTTCTATATTATTGAATACGAATTATATCAATCAGAAAGTATTTTTCGATAAAATATTAATTAACCGCCGAACTTTATTTTTCTGCGTTCATATGTACGAGATATTTAGTTGTCTATAGATTTTTTGACTTTTCATTTATTTATTTTTTGTCTAAAAATCCTCTCAATCATATTATTGATGAATTTGGCGTTAACGTTGTAGAAATTATTTATTATGATAACTAAATGGACGGAAAACATAAACTATGTTAACTCTACTTGAGTTTAATTTTTTTTTATATTTTACAACTCGAGTTTAAAGAGCATCATGATTTCTCATCGACAGGTGAAGTATTAAAAACAATATTTTTTATTTAAGTTCTGTGAACATATTACTCGATTTTATCTACACAATGATATTTTTAATTAAGAAAAATTTGAATATTTTAAAGAATGCTCACTTAGAACATGCCATATGGCAAATAGCGAACAGGACTTACAGAGTCTAGTAAGCAGGATGTATGATGTATGCAAGTGAACTCTAAATATAAACTGAAAAGAAAAAAACATGTCCAGTGGTCTAGAAATATGTTAAGATACAAAATTTCAAAATATAATAATGTGTGGATATTCTTACGGTGGAATTGCTGACAGTGCAATGTAATCACTTAAGTCAGCTCATACGGGTCATAAGCCCTGTGTCACCCCATAAAGACTTCCATATATGTTTCCAATATAAATAGTTTCGTCTCTGTGAGACTTCTGCAATTTGTTTTAATTAAGATTAATGATGCTTTATGTAGTTAAAGTTTTCCAACCATTTTGAAGATCACCTCTTATCATGTTTAGTAGATTTGTTTAACGAAAAAAGCCCTCCCACGAGGCAAACTTTTAACTATACATACGAAGCCCATGGCTTATGCCCTTGGTCACCCTATAAAGTCTTTCGTACACGCCTTGTGTGCATATTCCCCCAGTGAACCCGAATGGGTTCTCATTTATTGTAGAATTGACTTTGTGATTGAGTTTGGTCTCTTTGACTGCTTATTCTATATTATTGTTAACTTGACTGCTTATTCTATGTATTGTATTATTAACTAAGATTCTGATATATTAGATTTTCTTTTGTTTCTTTCTCATTGTTATTTAAATAGATTAAACTACATATATGATTTTAAGTGGTTATCCCTCACCACACACAAGAATCATAATTCTTTTTGGTGAGGTATATATATACACATACAAAAATATTGATTTGTAAACATTGTCTATGTATGATTGTTAAAAAAATATTAAATATATTATTAATTTATTTTTTTTAAATAGAGATGCGAACACGGAATACGTGTCACATCAATATTCTTACTATTTTCAAACTAAGCTAAACGCTTGTGCTATGAAAATAGGACTAACTTGCTAGTCTGGAGTGAGGTTCGAACCCGCGACCTTTGGATCAAATAAAAAAAATAAAAAAATGTTTTCCATATACACAGCTTTATCTCTGTGAGTCTTCTATAGTTTGTCTTAGTTAAGAAGTATTAATACTTAATGTCGTTTAAGTTTCCCATCTATTTTAAGGATCACCCCTGAATCACGTTTCGTGGATTATTTTAACGAAAAAAAACCTTCCAGTACACAAACGCGATCCTTCTAAGTAGTCGTTATCATGTAACTTTCCGAGTACCCTGCGACGCCGCCACATTGTGAAGTAACTTATTCCAAAGAAAAGCTTTCCTAAAGGCTTCACCTTTCTGGAGTTTGTTTAGTGGAAACATTTAATGATCTGATAGAGAAACGGGGCGGGGCGAGGGAATTTTGGCACAGTTGTTTGCGAAATGACGCGACTAACGCGAGGTGGCAGGGACTGATGCAGAGGCTCCGTCAGCATGGCTGGCTGGATGGGAATTGGCCATGTCGAAAAGAGTTGACAAACTCTTAAAAGACTATGCTAAAAAAAAAACTTTGGGGACGGTGGAGTAACACAGCGTTACCTGATTAAAAATCGGCATAGTTTTTAATATGTGATAAAACATACATATATACAATACAGATAAGACTTTTTAAAGGTCCCTTTATATAATTATGTAAGGTAAATATACATATTTGCATCATTTTAGTAGATTATTACAAAATCATGGCAAATCCAATTTGCGTGCGCTCCCGCCGACGTTTCAATAGCAACTGAATACAACGACGCGGTCGCCTGCTCGCTTCAGTCGCATGCACTCCGTCTTTTTCTAGCACGTGTTACCCGACTCTATCGTACTCTTTCTATATTGTTTTTTCTTTCGCCGAAACCCAAGCAACCGCCATCTCTGTCCTACATGAAATGTATAGTATTGTCGTGCTCTTTCTTGCTCGATTTAACTGCGATGCACAATATAGTGCTCTCTCTTACACACTGACCGAAAATACGAGAGTAATGAATAAATATTTTTTAATTAAAAAATCCGTACATTCCTAACAGTTTAATTTAGTAATTTTGGTGTGAAAATGTCTATTCGATGATTACAAAAAATGTGACTTTTTAGTTTTCGTAAATAAGGTAGATATTTCATATTCTGTATGACAGGTAGACCTACGTTACATCACCGACACACAGGAGTTAATGCGTAAACATCCTCGGCGACGCCCGCGAGACTTATCGGAGAGAGATAACAATATTCGGTAATAAAAATTCAAACGGAAACGCTAACATTACTCCCAACTGCCAATTGCTTTGTCACCTTAAAAAAGTAACCCATAAAAAACCAAGTTTTTGTTATACTCCCTTTCTCATTTACTAGAGGAAACTGGTTTGGCGCTTAACCTACGCGTCGGGCTTCCGGTCGAGCGACGCTACGAAAGGGAGTAATAAAAAATTTCCAAAAATCGAAAATTATAGTATAATCAGGTTCCGTGTCTACCAGACTTAGCTACAACTTAGTAAGATGTATGAAAAAACCATTAAAAATTTGAAAAATCTAAAAATTTACTAATTTTTTTAACGAAAATTTGATACATCTTCTTTATTCTCTCAGACACAAGTCTGCTTGCAAAGTTTCAGCTCGATTGGGTCACGGGAAAAGGGTTAAAAATCGATCCAAAATTTTTTCATCAAGCAAGCAGACGCCACGAGTTAATATAAAGGGAGTAAAAATAACTGTATCCACGCAAATGCTCAGATTATAATTACCTCTTTAATAAGAGGGTGAGTAAAGAATGCAGATATTGGGAATGAATGTAAAGCTGATCTTAGCATAATTAATTGGATTAAAAAAGGATCGTTCAGATGGTTTGGGCACGATGAGCGAATGAATGAGGAAAGAATGGTAAGAAAGATATATAATGCAAGTGTTGATGGCGCCAGAAAGAGAGGGCGACGGCGGAAGACGTGGCATGACCAGATTAACCAGAAACCGTTAGAAGCCTCAACAACCGGCGAGCTTGCATGCGAAGATGTATGAATGTGGATGAGGCGAGAGTTGTATGTCAGGACGGAAGAGTGTGGCGCTCTATTTTCTCTGCCTACCCCCACGGTGAAACGGCGTGATGGTAAGTTAGTTAGTTAGTTATAATTACCTCTCGAATTCAATACATATTTTTAATACTAAACAAAAAAGCATTCAAATATCTCTTACGGTTAAGGCATCGTTCCAAAAAAACGCATCGCTCGACCATTTTTTCGCGGACTTTAGTTATAAAATAGGTCACCACGAAAAGCCCTTTTATTTTAACAGGATAATATGTAGTCTATGTCCACCCTGAAAGTCCATTCTAAATATTGGTGAAAAATTTTTTGAAGTCTTGTCGGTAGTCTCGGAGAAAAATTACAAATTTTATCTATTGATATATTAGTATACATTGTTGAGGTATTTTTGCTCACAATATTAATTGTCGAGTTGAAGGTGATCTACCATTATCATGCGGTAAGCTGAAACACCAAAACTGGTCGAAACTGTATCGAAATTCACAAATTAAAATTAAAATAACGCATTTACATAAATGCACCATTAAATCAATTTATGTTTTTATACGCCATTAATGAATAAATAAATATCATCCAGTCGGACGCTGAAAGGGTTAAATGTAACTCCGAGTCTCTTCTTTTGTACCTTCTCATTTGCCTAAATTCAAATTATTCCCTTTTTTTATTTCACTCCAATTTCTATTAAAACCACGGCAGATTTCCAGAGTCGAATTCATAAATGATTTATCTTCTATGATAGTTTCGGAAACTTTCAGTACAAGCGTTTAGCTTAGTTTGAAAATAGTAAGAATATTGGTATGATGCGTATTCGTTATACGCATCTATATTCTTTATAGCGTATTGTAAAACTTATATTATATAATAAAACAGTTTAAACACATTTTGTTCTGAAAATGATATATTTCGTAAAATGTACCAGAAAATCAAATTGGAAAATTAAATATACATATACTGTAGTGATGGGTCCGCTCTGTACTCACTACTACAATGTAGTACTATACTACATTGAAGTGCACACTTCACACGTTTTGAAGTGTAGTTAGCACACTACAAACTACAAACACCAAAGTTATTGAAAGTATAAACTTCAAATAGTACACTTTTCAAAGCGAACACTACAAAGTACATACACTTCAAAGTTATCGAAAGTATGAGAAACATACTTTAAATAGTGCATTTTTTACGTGAAATTTTTGGAAAGTTGATGTAGCTAAACGTAGAAACCTCTGGAAACTGTAACAACTCCCTCCCCTCCATGGTTTGAAAATTTTTTGGAATCGAATGAAGAATTGAATTTTTTTTTTAGTTCGCCAAATTTTTATTTGGGAAAAAAATATTAACTCACTAGTACTACATTACTTCATTACTTCATTTCATTACACTTCACTTCATTACATTACTTCACTTCACATCGTAGTACTACAATTACTTCACTTCAAGTAGTTTTTACTACAATTGTAGTGTACACTTTGTAGTCTTCTTGACTTTGAACGTGTGTGTGTTGTAGTCTTCATTTTGAAATGTAGTTTTTCCCTTCGCTAATATACTGTGAATTTTGTTCGCATCACGTATAATTAAGCGTATTTAGTTATTGATTTTTTTTGTTTAGTGAAGGTATTCTTTTTTTATACTGCTCATTTAAATTTCTTACCATTGCGGATAATGTAATCCAAATGTATAAAGAACGTGACAGGCCCATTATAACGTGTAAAAAGATAAGAAAATATAACAAAAAAATACGATTATTTTTCTCTCTGTCTTAGGAAAAATCTTCGGAGTTAAAAAATGCAACACTCAAAGAGAAAAAATGAAGTTATTGTGAGTTGGGGAAGAAGTAGAAGACGATGCTTTAGAGGCGACATAGACAAAGCTATGCAAATATCATTACACAGAAGCGTCTAGAAACCATGAAAGACCGCCTAAAATATGGATGATAGCTGGCACCAAACTTCCAGCGAGTAATCTTCTAAAAATAATTGAATCGCCCGATCTAATAAAAGAAGAAGAAGTTGAAGATGCCTTAGCAAAGCTCTGGTTAAGCATGTAATAAAAATGCTGTAACATAGGTGAATTGAAAAGAGGCATCGGAAGACCTCAAAAGAGATAGGCCGATGCTACAATTAGCAAACAACAAGGAAGGATGGAAAGAGAAGCAGAATGGAGTCTACAAAAGAACGAGTGAGAAATAATGTTTAAAAATGTTAAAAGTCTATTTAAGTCATAAATAAAATATATTTTTTAAATATAAAATTAAATATTTTTCGTTCATATACACATGTGATTACCGACTTACCAACCAAATGGTGATTTAAACCAATTATAGGACGGGCTAAAATGGAAGATATACCATCTGGTATGTATCTACATATTTTTTAAATAGAGTTGTGAACACGGAATACGTATTTGGAAGAAAATGTTATATTAATAATTTTTTAACTATAGTATGGTGCTATCACTGGCTTTTTTGTTTATAATTTTGAAAAAAATATTGCATACAAAATTTCAAAGATTATATAATCCGCCGTATTGTATTAATTTCCTTTATGACATATTTAGCGACGAGCTTTCTGGTCTAACGGTAAAGATACTTTAGTGATCCAGTGATTGGGTATTCGAGGCGATGCATGAAATCAATAGAATAATCCTATTTTCCTAGCATAAGGGTTAAAAAGCTACTTTGAAAATATTAAGAATATTGATGTGACACGATTTCCGGGTACACATATCTCATTTTTTATTCAAAAAATATAATGTAAAAGGAATACCTTCGAAATATCTCTCAGATCTATAGTTTATTTATATTTTTATTTTTAAGAGATCGTGCAGAATATTACATGAAGTGCAAAAGGCTATAAACGTTGAATAAACGAATTTTGGCAGCCTTCCACACGAGTAAAAACTGTCCTATTTTCGAATGGCCACTAGTGACTTTCACAATTCTTTGAGAGTTTTTATTTAATTTAGTTAATTAATTTTCTGGTTAATATTTTATTACAATTGGCAAATAAATAAAAAATAATTAATTAAATAAGACAAATAAAACATTATATAATCTCCATTATTTTACAATAAATTTTGTTTATACATCAATTGGTCTTCATTAAAAATAAAAAAAATAAAAAATTCGTAACCGTATCACAATTAGGAGGTTTTATATAATTATTAATGTAAGCACTACTTTATATACTTAAATTATTCGACAAATTAATATTATATTGGAAATTATTTTATCGGTTAATTTTGTAAGGGCTTACATACGTTTACTTTATGTCTATAAGTAGACACTTCAAAAATATCTATAACATGTTTCAATCAAAAATACCCGAAAATTTTTTTGTCACGTATATCGCTTAGCTATTAAAGTAAATAAAACAAGAAAGTTATGGAAACTAAATTAAATATAAGATTTTAAACAAAAATGGAAAGGTGTTAATTTTTACTTCACTGGGTGGTAATAATTAACAGTAGGTACCGAGGTAAATATTAACACCTGAATATAAGTTTTTAATAATTGAGTGTGATGAAAGATATTTATTTTATTATAATATTTATTTTACCAAGGAAGAAAATAATTTACACGGAATTATACATAAAAAATAAAAAATCTTTCTTAAAAAATAAACACAATAAAATAAATTAAAAATTTATTTAAT
This sequence comes from Agrypnia vestita, assembly GCA_016648135.1. NCBI lineage: Eukaryota > Metazoa > Arthropoda > Insecta > Trichoptera > Phryganeidae > Agrypnia > Agrypnia vestita. The sequence goes on from JADDOH010013924.1 coordinate 21,727, forward strand.
AATAATCTATAAACATGTTTTTACAAGCATATTGCAAAACTGTAAATGCAGTTTGCGCGCAAGAATACATTGCAGTATATTTTACACGTTCAGAATTCCTTATTTAGTAAATATTTTAAAAGGTAATTATATAATACAATATTAAGACACAGAAATGAGTTAAATTGTATTATATATTTAATAATTTTTCTATATTTATGTCCCTTTTCAATTTTTAGACTGTCTGGTAGTTAATTAAATAGTTTTCGAATTACGTTTATTCCAGTCTCCGTAAAAAGGTTTTTTTTTTTCTATTTTTTATCAAGTGTAGTTTATACACAGTTTCACATTTTTAAACATATTTTTTCCAAGGAATAATTTTAACCACAAATTGTCTAGTCACTCTTGCCATGAGACGGTACTAGAATATTTATTTTAAATCTTTCCAGGTTAGGCTGCCAGCGATAGTGGCATTTTTAGAGGAGCAAAATAACAAGACGCCGGAGAGATTTCATCTGGTTTCATCAGGCATCAAGGCTTTCGTCACTTTACTTTATAGGAGAGCAGTCTGTGTACAGCATGCTTCGCGGATTATGTCAGGGTCTCGTTCGCGTCACTCCCTTAAAATGTGTCGTAACTATGACGCATCGCGGGATGACAAACAATAAACCTTTGTATATTTTTGTTTATTTCTTAAACTGATGATATATTTTTTAAAAATTTGTTTATGGGACTTTTATGAAGTTTTAATTGAGAGATTCATGAATACAAAAAGGATCATCGCCATCGCGTGGCTTCGTTCTGCTACACCCTAAAATAGAACAATTTGTTTTATAGACAGCTGGGAAAGATTTCAGAATGATTTTCTTCTTCTTCTCAATGCTCCAATTTCACAAGGAAACACTTGTAAAAGTTTGAACTATTTATTGAAAATAATACAGTAACAAATACGTGTGAGATTTAATACGACTAAAATTAGATTGACGGGGTTGAAACATGTTATACGCCCTTATATAGATTAGGAGAGTGAACCTTTATACTGATACAAAGTGTTGCGTTTCGTCACGTACGCCAGTATAGACTACGGTTTCATATTAATAGTTATTAAAAGGTATTAAAATCTTCTATAGCCTGCCAAAGAAAATTCAAAACATGGAGAATATAAGGAAGTTTAAACTGAAGTGCAAAAATTATATTATAAAAACTTTTAAATAATTAGATGGAATGCAACATGTCCAAGTGAAATCATGTATTAGCCCACACAACATTATGTGTGGAACTAAATTATTAAGATAAATAATAAATAAATAAATAAATAGATAAGTTTTGCGGGTTCAGGGCGCGTGCACTTTGCAACCCCGCGGGATGATAATACCCTTATCAAATGCTGGAACATAACAGTTCCATTGACGAATTTTGCGTCGACGAACGACAAAATTTCAATTTAAATACAAAACCAATGAATCTAGTAGGTGCTGATAATTAATATTATAATAATATAAATCTATTATAACATCCAAAATTTAAGAACAAGACGAAATTAGTAATGAAAATTGTCGAGTTTTGTCAAAACTGAAAATTGTTCGCTAGGCCGCCCGCCGCGTCTTATATACTTGCGGTCACCCGACGCCAGCGCACCCGCGTTTTTAGAGTAGGGGAAGGTGGTGTCAATAGTAACAGGTGTCGATTGTAACAGTCGCCGTATATTTTTAAATATTGGTCATTTAATGGGACAAGCAGTACCGTCTATTAGACGGGATCAATAGCTATCAAAGAACGCCATTTTGCGTTAAAATCAGTTTGAAAGTATCAGTATATTGTATATCATCGTATTTCGGCCTAGTGAAGTAAAAAAATCATTAAATAGTCATCTTTTTGTATTCGTCAAATTGTAAGTATTTTTTATTGTTTTATTGTGTGTTAGTATTCAGAATATTGTTTATTATCATGATGTGTATATATTTTAACGGTTTTTTTAATAGTTTAAGATAAAACATAACCTTAATGCAATGTGGCGAAAGGTGTCAATTGTAACAGTGTAAAGGGTGTCAATTGTAACATGTTACAATTGACACCTTCGAGATAATAATGTAATGTAATTGGAAGTTAATGTCATTTTGGGTTCCTGGTTGTTAAAAATGGTTAAACCTAGAGAATGAAAGACAAATAGGGGAAAAACATCCAAAGAAATCTTTGAGAAGGCACACTTTTATAAAAGATTTTATAAAAAAATGGAAACGTGTCAATAAGAGCAGCCAAGCATATCGAAATATGACACATATCTTCTCATAAATACATGGAACGCATCAAAAATGATGGATCTGTCCCAGTATTAGGATATCTACCCCACAATCTCTTCAGAAAAAGGATTAGCTGACTATTGTGAATTTTAATAAATCCTAATTTTTCATTCCTCACTCTATCGACCAAAGATTTTACACACAAGCGTCATAGTGACCGCATTTCCACCGCATTCAGTCTACTTTCATTCCTCTTTTGCCAATTCCAGGCGTCACTTCCATACATCAGGGTTGGAACTAGAACGCTATTATATGCCGCTAGTCTTGCTCCCTTTGACAGATTCTTTTTGGCCATAATTGCATGAGGCTCATGCATACGTGAGGGGCGAGTGTTGAAAGCAATAGGAATAGAGGGCGTCCGTGAAAGACCTGGCACGATCAGATACTACCAGTATTTGAGGATGGCCCTATTTAAAGCCGCAAACAACCGTAGAACTTGTATGAGAAGATGTATGAATGTGGCCGAAGCAAAAGTGATGTGCCAGGATAGAAGAGTATGGTGTTTAATCTTCTCTGCATACCCCTGCGGGGAAACGGCGTGATGGTTAGTTAGTTTGTTAGTCAAAATAAATTATCAACAACTATTTACTCCAATAACATCAACAACTCAACTCTGACATATCCCACTGGTTGGGAAGAAGTTGGTATGGCTTCGAAAGATTAGCTGATTGCATTTATCAGAAGGAATCCTTCGTATTGATTAACAAAGCTGCAAAAAATAAGCAAGGTAAAAGAAGAACAAAAACTTGTATAATAACCGAGAAAAAAGAAGAAACTGATGATGCTTTATGTTTAATTTGTACCAAACCATATTCAACAAGCAAAGAGGGTTGGATCCAGTGTTCCTCCTGTAAATTATGGGCGCATGAGAATTGTGCCCAAACCAAACAATTAAATTATGTGTTTCAATTGTGAATCTGATAATGATTGAGCAATTTGAACTACTTTCACGGTATTAAAATTATTTTAGGGAAGTATATTAAATTAGATTTTTTTCTAATTATTTTATAAATTTTGGTTTTTATAATTAGATAATTTGTTTTGTTTTTATATATCTTACGACTTTATAGTCATTTAGTACATAAAAATATACCTAATAAAAATAAGTAGATACATTATGTTTTGTGCGACTTATGTTACAATTGACACCACGAGTGTTACTATCGACACCACTGTGGTGTCAAATGTAACAGTTTTCTTCTTTTTTTAATTTTCAAATAAACAAAAATTCTTAATACCTTTAATTTTTTTAACCATACACTTAGTTCCTAAATATATGGAAGTGCTTTGAAAAAAAAAATCAGGTAATTAAACCGGTTAATTATTTTGTTATAAACCAGAATGTCTATTTTGTTACTTCTGACACCACCTTCCCCTACTCTTGAAAGTACGCGACCGATCACGGCCCTCTTGGACGTTCCCAGACTCTTCTTGATGATGTTAGATTGATCGGGAACGATCCTTAGCATTCAACGGTGTTGGATCCTTCCAGACTACGCAGAATTATTCTAGAATGCTTGATGAAATATTTTTTCGTAATGTTGTACCTGAGTGTTATCATCCCAAAATTTAACTGATTTCAAGAAGATATCTAAGAGTGAACCAGATCAAAATTGAAAAACAGAGAAGTGGGGCGTTCCATCTTCTCTGCCCACCCCTATAGAAATATGGCATGACGGTTAGTTAGTAAGTTAGTTTTGTCATATTAATATAGTTTTATAGTATATTTATACATATTCAAAAATACGACTTTTCCACAATTTGGAGGAATAAGTATATGGCCATCAAGACCTATAATGAAATATGATGTAGTAGCAAGAGCAGAAACAATCAGGACAAAACAAATATTGAGGACTTCCGAGATAAAGACACTGAGGATGATAGCGGGCAAGACTCTGAGGGATCACGTGAGGACACCAGAATATAAGAGATATATGAGGCTGAGGACAATGTACGATGGAATAGAGAGCGAAGGAGGGACTGGTATGGTCATATACAGAGGATGGACAGCACCAGGTTCCCGTATATCGCACTATATAATCAGCCTCACCGAAGACCTCCCAAAAGATTAGTGATGGGTCCGCTCTGTATCGCTACTACAATGTAGTACTACATTACATTGAAGTGCACACTTCGCACCTTTTGTAGTATAGTGCACACTAAAAACTACACGCACTTCAAAGTTATTGAAAGTATATACTTCAAATAGTATACTTCGTTTCAAAGCGAACACTACAAAGTATATACATACGAGTACATACTTCAAATAGTACATTGTTTATGTGACATTTTTAGGAAGTCGATTTAGAAAAATGAAGAAATTTTTGGAAATCGAAACAACCCTTGTCCCCATGGCTTAAAAAATGTTGGACCGACCGAACGAAGAAATTTCTGGAAACTGAAACAATCCCCTCCCCCATGGTTTGAACAATTTTGGGACTGAATGAAGAAATCTGTTTGGCAGCCTTTTTTTTTGTGTACACTTTGTAGTCTTCAAACTGGTGAATATGTGTGTGTTGTAGGCTTCACTTTGAAATGTAATTTTTCCTTTCGCTACAAAAGATGGAATGATAGCTGGGAATCCACAGGAGGCGCTATCCTCTGATGAACAGACCACAGAGGTCTATTAAAAAGGAAGAAGAAGAAGAAAGCAACTTTTCAAAATAAAATTAAATGCCAACAATGCCGTGTAAGCGATCGTCCTGTATGTAAACACCAGAAGTACAATACCCGCAATGTGTTCTGCGCGCGGGAAGAGAATTTACATCAATTTCCCGAAATGGGTATGAGCCCATAAAACCATAACCTCATACATTTTTTACATCGCATCCGTGAAACGCTCCTGCCCCCTGAGATTAAGGAACTAAAAAATAAGGGTTGCTTCAGAAAGAAAATATACCGTCAAGGTTGCCTGGCGTCGGGGTAAATTGAGAAGAGTGACGAATACCGACGGTGAAGTGTAATACGAGGCGAATGTTTTATTTTTACTCTGTGGTCTCACTAGCCTAGCGGAAGATCATTATAAGATTGTGTTTGGACTGTGCCTGTCTCACTAGAAATATCTGTGTTGAGATAGGCATAGTTTACAATATTGTGTAGGTTCAAAACATAGTAAATAGGTTATAAAGTGTTTAAAGTAACATAATAGAAAATATATCATATATATGAGGTTATATTGTGTTAGTGTGTTGGTGTAAGTGTGCCAATTTTATCTCTCCCGTTGTTTCGGATCCACTGTTTTATTTTGTATTTTATGTTAGGGTTGTAAATTGTGGTTGTAAATAGTTCAGATCACATGTTGAATTCTTTTATACAATTAATTTCTATAGAATTACTAACTAACTTACCGTCACGCAGTTTCCCCGTGGGGGTTGGCATAGAGGATATGGCGCCATACTCTTCTGTCCTGATATACAACTCACGCCTCATCCGCATTCGTGCATCTTCGCATGCAAGCTCGACGGTTGTTGAGGCTTCTAACAAGACCATCTTCCAGTATCTGGTTAATATGGTCATGCCACGTCTTCCGCGGTCGCCCTCTCTATCTGGCGCCGTCAACACTTGCTTGTTTATATATCTTTCTTACCATTCTTTCCTCATTCATTCGCTCAACGTGCCCAAACCGCCTGAACGACCCTGTTTTAATTCCATGAATTATGTTACCATCAGCTTTACATTAATTCCTAATATCTTCATTCTTTACTCTATTATACATGGATTCTATAGAATTATACAATTAAATTTGCTATTAACAACATTGAGTTTATTGAAGTAAATCGGTTAAGGAAAAATTATTTTCTTTCTAATCCGAAACCAATCGGATCCAATCAGATATCCGGAATATTAGATATCGATGTACTTATTATGACGTTATTTTGTCAAAAGCAGTAGCGGGCAATAGCTGAATGTAAATTTATAACGTAACAAGGCTTAAAGAAATCACGCACTTATGTCAAGTGACAGTTGTTTAAAGTTGGCACAATAGTACCGAAGGATCTGGAATTACTTCCAACTTTCGAGAGGCATCTGCAACTTTCCAGGAACATCTGGAATTTACGAGAAGTTGCGAGTAAACACTGGAAACGTCTAGATAACAGAACTAACCGATATAAATACACACACGGGAGTAAGAAGTGAATTTGTTTTGGGCACGCGCGTTTGACAGCGATAATAGAAGCGAAGGTAGCCGCGAGTCGTGAGTTTCCAGGACGGCCAGGCGAGCCGTAATTTGAGAGCGATTCCGGAAAGTTCTTACGCAGCGAGATAAACGCTACGTAAGAACTTTCCGGTAAAAAAATATGTCTTTTATTTTAACATGCTTTTATTATTATTATGTACTACTTCAAAATTATTTATACGTGAGATATGTTAGGATATAAGTTAATATGTTAATTACCAACTATTTACACTCTCACATATTCATACACATCATTTTCTTATACCTGTTAATATTTCCAAATAAACAAATATTAATAAGTGCAGAAAATGGATGGAATATTCTAGCGAATAGCGAATAAAGTATCAAAGCGAATGTAAAGTGTCTATTTACGAGTGATAAATTTATGAAACAGTTATTTAAGTAATAGAGTTACATTTAATAGTGTTAAGCGACTTTGTACGTTTGAATAATTAAATATTCAGTAAACAATAAATCCTGTATTAAATCCCAGCGTTTTCATTAATTCCTCCTGCAGCCACGACACGTGACAGTAAAATAGAATTTGCCGCCCGTCACTGGTCTCCGTGTATTTTTAATGTTATGTTGGTCGCGTAGATCAACGACAAGAAAAAATTGTAAACAGTACAGTTAGCAAAGGTATATAGCATCATTGAATTGGAATCGTTGTGTAATGCGATTATTCTGTATATTAGGGGTCCTTATTTGGGGCACGTGCCCGTGACGTAAATGGCAGGGTGACAATGGTGACACTCAACTGGTGATTTCTGCATATCGACGCAGTTGCGTCCGATGACTGGAGATGTCTCCCACGTGGCGAGTGAGGACATTCTCCGTCATGGGACCGCCTCTAGGGAACTGGTATTGAACTTTTGAATGCTGTTACCGAGGCACCAAGACACCAGAATTCGACAGGAAATTCCTTTAAGTTGCAATTTGAAGTTAATCTCTTCAAAAACCAACCACAAGGGGAACGAGAGCGCTCCAAGAAGATCGTCGAGAATTCAGCATGATGAAAGACTATATTCTAAATATAGAGTTTTCTGATGTTTTTCTTTTTCACCACGCCGACAGTAAAATCCACAACCAATAAAATATGAAACAAGTGACTATAGTATGCGGGTATATTTTACGTTGGATCATAAGCTTTTTTTTAGCGAAATTTAAAATAAATGTAATTTAAATAAATATTATAATTAAGTTCTGCGGGTTAACTATTTTGAGTGTGACAGCTGTTTCGGCTAGCAAGACCATTATCAAACATTGGATATTCCACGTACAAAAGACTTATTTATAGAATTTTAAGTTACCCCTTCACCTTTAGAGTAATTAGATATTTGTGGTGAAGCCCTATATTATATTAATGTTCGTTTTTTCCCGGGCACTTATCATTAAAGGTGCCTCGGTTTACAAAATTCTATGTTATGCTTGATTATCAAAATTCCCCGTTTTCTGTAAGTGATTCTATTTACTTGTAGTATTTCCAATCAAGGACTTTAATTAAAATAATATTTATAAATAACAACTAAATAGAATAACTTATTTTAAATTTCAGGTATAATTATATTTATTAAATTTAATTCATTTTAATTTTTTTAATAATAAATTATTAAAATTTAATTTATTTTAAATTTCGCTAAAAATAAATATGGAGTTCTACAAATTAAACACAAAAACAATAAAAAAATTGGATCATAAGAGGTAAAGTACAGTGTATTCGAGTTACATGTCTTAAGGGGTCTTAATGTTGTAATGTCAACAATTCTTTGTGTCGTTAGAGGTTACGTTGAATCTAAATATAATATACTGTGTTGTATAGCGGTATCTCCAGGGCGCTCCAGGCAGGAAGGAACCCAACGCTGCAATATAAAGCTGCGCACCAGGATAATTAAGGTCAAATAACACAAGGTCTGCATGTTCTCTTCTTCAGGAACGAAATTAACTACGTCATCAAAATGTGAAAACCTACCTTCAGAATAACTATCTTTCGAAAAATTAATATATTTCTACTCGTGCTCCTACCGCCTTCAATTGTAACCTGCGTAACGATTTGTAAGAGACATTTATATCTGTGGAGAGTGTTCTATCAGCAGGCACGCAGCTTTCCTGTATTGGTAATGTATATCAGTAATGTATTGGTAATGTATTGTAACCCTAATGTATGGAAGTGAAGCCTGGAATTGGCAAAAGAGGAATGAAAGTAGACTGCATGCGGTAGAAATGCGGTCACTAAGACGCTTGTGTGAAAAATCTTTGGTCGATAGAGTAAGGTATGAACAAATTAGACGTGAATGCAATGCTGGCTGCAGTGTGGTAGATAGAATAAAGAAAGGAGTGCTGAGTTGGTTTGGTCATGTGGAACGTATGAACGAGGAAAGGATGGTTAAGAATATATATGAGGCGAGTGTTGAAGGCAACAGAAATGGAGGGCGTCCGCGAAAGACCTGGCACGATCAGATACAACAAGTGTTTGAGGATGGCCCCGTTAAAAGCCGCAACAACCGTAGAACTTGTATGAGAAGATGTATGAATATGGCCGAAGCAAAAGTGGTGTGCCAGGATAGAAGAGTGTGGCGTTCAATACTCTCTGCCTACCCCTGCGGAGAAACGGCGTGATGGTTAGTTAGTTAGTTTGTTAGTAATTTATATAAAAATAATTAAAATATTTTTGATGTTTATAGCATTAACTTTGTGGCTGGTCGGTCTCGTCAGTCTGTCTGTCTGATGAAGATACAGTGGTATTGAAACCGGTAGACGTAGAGTTACTCCTAGTTATCAATACAAAGTTATTTAAATAATTAATACTATATAACACATAAAAATACTAAATTAATACTTAATTAAACAGTTGGTGCTCTAGCACTTATTGGTTTTTAAAAAATAATAATTTGAAAAATGATTAATATTATTCTGCTCAAAAAGAGTGAGCAGGTTCTTCCAGAGCAATGCTTTGAATTTGCTTTGAATCACGCAAGCACGGAATGGATAACTTTTCAAAATAATGAAACATAATCATTTTTGTAACATTTGATATTCATAAGACACTTAAAAAAACAAACAATTGCAGATACAAGATAGCAGCTGTATTTTTCAAAGATAGATTTTTTCTCCTTCTGAGGAATAAAGCCAAAACGTTTTAATTAAAAACATTTATTCTTTTAAATTAAGTGTGCACTGGAAAAATATGATGAGAAAATTATAAATTAAAATTATTTACGCTTGAAAAATATTCAAATTTACTACAAAACTTTGTAGAAAACTACTCGGAAACCCTTTGAACAAATTTATTTGTAATCAAGGAGAGAAAATTTGTTGATTAATTTATTCCGATACTGTAATAATTATTTTTCCATGTACAATTTTGTTTAGGAATTTATTCCCAAATTAACAGCACTGCACCTCCAAACCCGCCAAGGGAGGCCGTTAAAAAATAATTTTAACCCCCGTGGTACTAAATAATTTTACAAACCGAAATATTTAATACTTTTCAAAATAATTCATAAGCGTGCCATAGGGTGAAATTTTTATCTCTCTGGTAAAAGATGATGAGATAAACTATGCTTCTCAGTATCATGTGCCCAGGGACCTGCAATGAAAACAAGAAGCATGACTTTCATTTAAACATAATATATTTGAAAAAAAAAAAAATTACATTTTCATCCGGCAGAATATTATGAAATATTAAAATGTGAATAATATGTTAATTCTTGTGATGGGAATATTACCAGATATGTCTCTTATTTCGGTTTCTTTTCAAAATACATGCTAAGAAAAAAGTCATGCTTCTTGTTCTCACTGCACGCCCCTGGTGTTCCCAACACTGCCATATGTTTAGAGGTACAGAGGTCACATGGAGTATTGTTCTTTTGGATTAAAATCCACATAATCATTTTTGGAGGCTCTTGGAAAGTGATAAACTATAATTTATTAACCCAGAAGAAAGCATTTTCAACTCGCAACAACTTTTCCATTGTGAGAAATGAAGCTTTAAAATATCTAATCAATTGTCAAAAAAATAAACAAGACTTCATATGTTCTTAGGTTTTCACGGCCACTCAGAATCTTCTGGTTTGTGTCTTCTGGGGTATTATGCCGTGTTATTACGACCTTTCTGGCCAACGTTTCGGATCCCATTGCAGGGTCCGTCGTCAGGGCTGATGTGTTATTGTGAGTGTTGGTGTTGTGGTTAAGTATTGGCTTGCAATACCGTGTCGAAAGCAGGGTGAGAACGTTGTCAGTGTGTGTTAAGTATTGGCTAGCAATACCGTGTCGAAAGCTTGGTGTTTCTGTGTTTATGTGTTACGTGGCAATACCGTGTCTGAATCATGTGTTATCTTGTGTTGTGTGTATGTTTCATCTATTGTCTGATCACTATCTCTGCGGGAACTGCGACGAGATTGACTTTGTAGCGCCGGATACCACGATGTTTTTAATTTGAGACCATCATCTCTATTAATATTTATCGGGTGCTATCTAGCTTAATCTACAAGTACCCGATCACTTCACAATGTTTAAAATTTTGTTTCTTAATTTGTTTATTTTGGTATCATATTTTGTTTCCAGCATTGAAAATATAAACAAACCGTGGCGGATATCGTAGGCAAAGTGCGCCATAGCGGAGGTGCGCACTCGGCTTTGGCGCATCTGGCATAATGGACTGCACTTTTGTCAGATGCACTGGCCTTTTGTGCAGTAGAATGACCAAAGTCTGCAGCGAGCACTTTAAGGGTTAAATCAATCACTAGATTCGAATCATTATACTTTTGCATCAAGAAATATAATCCTAATACAATGCTTTTCCATTTTACTTAACTGTTACTGTTTGCAATCATCTCACCACAATATCAAGAAAGACTAAGCGACATACCTACATAAACACAAAGTGGTAAACCGGCTTAGAGGCGGATTCAATCTCAAACTTCTGATGCTATTCTACAAATTGCGTATCCTACAAAAAAACGCTAAAACTCCAGTTTGCAATAAAAATAGTCAAAACTGCTATTCTCAGAAAAGAGTTGAAAAACACAGAACAGGAAATGAAAAAAATGTATTTTTCTTTACAAAATTCTTTTACATTGTCCAAACAAGCGTCGTTTTCACATAAAATAAAACATCATTCGTGGGTACAGGGTAGGTACATTTTTTTTTTTCTCAGTCTTGATACAACCTGAAATGGAAAACGAATAAGATTTAATTTATTACAGCTACCCTTGTTAAAACAAACCCCTGCTAAAAACTACAAGAGAACAGAGGAGGCCTCCTTCCCCTAAACTGGATGTAATTTAGCAGATACACCCCCGCCACCTAGTATGTAAATAATCTTTCATAGTAGCTACGCCGTAGCACTTCGGAGCGACAAACACTCTACGAGATGTGTGATCGGGGAAATTAGTTGTTTTAATTAAAGTACGGTTAATTTATTTAACAATTATAACAAAATTTAATTTAAATTTAAAAAAAATTGTTATTTTTATTGCCCATTTATTAATAAAATAACACCAACAACGCATTTCTGATGGTATTTTTTTTACAATAAAAATTGCTAAAGCTTAGCCCCCCAGGTAAGTCATATCGCTACAGTCTCATGACAATTGTATTTGGATTTGATAAAATGTTAAATTTTTTTTGATTGAAAGACCTTGTAAACAAACCTTTTCATTTTGTATTGTGACAAATTACAGTAATAATAACTAACTAACTAAGTAACTTACCATCACGCCGTTTCCCCTTAGGGGTAGGCAGAGAGGATAGAGCGCCACACTATTCTGTCCTGACATACAACTCTCGCCTCATCCACAATCATACATCTTCGCATGCAAACTCGCCGGTTGTTGAGGCTTCTAACGGGACCATCTTCCAGTATCCGGTTAATCTGGTCATGCCACGTCTTCCGCGGTCGCTCTCTCTTTCTGGCGCCATCAACACTTGCATTTTATATCTTTCTTACCATTCTTTCCTCATTCATTCGCTCAATATGCCCAAACCATCTGAGGGACTCTTTTTTTATTCTATTAATTATGCTAAGATCAGCTTTACATTCGTTCCTAATATCTGCATTCTTTACTCTATCATAAATTGATTTATTTTTTGTCAGTAGAGAATTTTCATAAATTCTCACAATCTGTCTGAGGATAGGACGACGTCGATTTTATACGCAAATGCAAGTTTTTAGTATTCAACTGATAGATATTATGATAAAATTAGTTTACAATTACTTTCGTCCATTTTACATCTATGAATCTATGAAACCGAAATTCCATAAACAAACCATTTTCAAATATTTCAAAATTCCTAGATCCGGTTACCAAGGCTCAAGTATCTTGCGAAAGGTTTGAAATTTGGTAATCTGTAACCACGAGCCGAATAATTGAGTATTATTTTGATAATCAATAATTTCACTTTGCACGGCCAAAATAAATTTTCTTTGGTGAAAAAAATGTTTAACATGAAGATATAATTAATATTATGTTTTACAATTTTGTTATGCCTTTAGGTCATTACTAGCCGTGTACCCGTGAAAAATAACGGGACATAATTAAATTGGTAAAATTCTCAAGACCGTGTAGTTTGGTGGTGCGATACTTGAAAGCAGCCCGAGCCGCGGTTAGTCAGTGTTGTAGTTGTATTTCCAGTGTGTTACGGATAGACACTCGAAATAAGGATAATTGATTCTTGAAATCATTACGTAGTCTTATCACCAAATTTACCTCAGTAGCATATGACGAATATTTATCAAAACATATTAATAAATTTACGATTAAAACAAGATAAAATAACAAAATTAAAAATGCAGCCAACAGGATACAAACCGAAGCTCCTGGAGAGAAGTTAACTTTTAGTTAAATGCCTTAACGTCATGACTATTTTATACTTAAACATAAAACTAAATATAAGCGTTTCACTAAATATTTTAAACTAGTATATGCCCATGAGTTACTCGCAGAAACTTGTATGGAGCTGAAGGCAAAATGCAAAAATCGAATTTCAGTTTGGTTGCAGCATTTTGTAACTATTAGTTGGGCTATTACGTAACCCGAGGCCAGTAAAAACTTTTGATAAACAACTCAATTTAGGGTCAAAGGCTATTGAGCTCATGAGCTCTATTCATTATTTGGAAATGTTTTCATTAATATTCAGCTAGTTAAATCATCGTTAACCTAACGGTGAAAATTTGATATGTATTTTAACGATTTTTAACAGGTATCGAGTAATATTTCTAGATCGTTAATTAATAACTAGGAGTTGGGCCTTCCAAAACAATGTGTTTGTCTTAAAAGAAATGTTCCCTTAAAGATTTTTTATCTTGTTATATACGTTTATTTAGATTTACCAATAATGTAAACGATAAGTTATTTCAAAATTGCTCGCTGAAAATATTTGTTTGTCTGGTCTTAGAGTACGATATCTCAATAAAGTATTTTATTTTATTTTATAAAATATTACATTAAAAATAAAAATGATGATACAAAATAAGTGAAATATAATGGTTTATTACACACATTATTTGATTTATTTCTGAGAATTGTAACTTTGAATCTAATTGAACTAAGAATCTAAGAACTACATATAAGGTCGATATATTCACGGAAACATAGAGGGTTGCTATAGCTTAGTGGTCAGAGCACCGGCCCCGGAAAGGAGGTGACCTGGGTTCGAATCCCAGTAGTAACCGAATATTTTTTCGTGAATAAGATTTTTCTGTATGTCTTTCTAATTGATTAATTAATTTGGTTATTAAATCTAATTGAAAGTCATAGTCTAAGACAGGGGTGCGATAGGTACACGTGTCCTGTAATTCCCGGGTGTAAGAAAGATTCAACATTTTAAATCACTGACGTTTAAATCTTTCCAAGACTTTTCTCTACTCTTTGAAGAATAATTTCTCGTCTTTTGAAAAAAAAAATACTCATACCTTTTGTGTTAAAATACCTGCCCTGCGGTATTTCCCTATACCTGGTCGTTACGGCGCTGAGACAGTCTGTAATTTATTCCTCGCTAATTGCATTCTGCTCACCCCTCGTCCCGCCCATCCCTCCACAACCACCCTATGTTGTGAGTCTCGTCTTAATTTCGTTTAACTCTTAAACAAACGCTTTATCGGGGAGAGAAATGTATTCTCGGAGCTTGGCTTACATCTCGTAACACGTTCAAACTTACGTTTAAGAGCGTGAATACACATTTTTGTAGGATTTTGAAATATTTAAAGAGTGGCTTACATTTGGAGGATATGATATTGGTACCAGAGAGTCACCAAGGTTTCATTCCCGAGATCAATATCAATACGTAACAAGATGGAAGTCTGAGAAATGAAAAATGACGGAGATGAAGTCTCATAAAATAAACGGAACAAGCATATAACACGTTATAGAAGGAAACCAAAGGACCAAATGGTGCATCGTGGTTCTTGATGAGAGTTAATCAACTAAGAGAGTGTGTCAAAGGTTTTCCAATTCAATTTCGATTTGGATTCTTCCTCTTGACAGTACCCAGGATAATCTTCTTGACATACCCATACAATCATGATAATGTTAGGAAATTTAATTAAAACGAATAGTTTCCTAACCTTCAATGAAGTTAACAATTAAGTTAGCCTAAAAAGAAAAGCTTTTGACTCAGCATACTGCCAGTGATGATGTATGGATTGGAGACTATGGCCCTTACAAAGAAAAGTGTAGAAAAGCCCAAATGCACGCAACGATCCATGGAGAGATCCATGCTTGGAGTAAGCCTAAGAGAATTAGAAATGACGAAATTAGGCGCAGAACTAGAGTAGTGGATATCATGAATCGTGTAGCGAAGCTAAAATGGCAATGTGCAGGATATATTGTAAGGCAGGATGCTAGAAGATGGCCTCCCAGAGTTTTGAAATGGAGACCTTGGGAGAATAAAAGAGGCATCGGAAGACCTCAAAAGAGATTGGCCGATGACAGGTATAGCCGCCGTTGGGGGAAAAAAATGGCTACAATTAGCAAACAACAAGAAAGGATGGAAAGAGAAGGAAGAGGCCTATATCCAGCAGTGGAGAGACGAAGGTTGATGAAGAAGAAGAAGAAGAATGAAGTTAAGAAATCATTCGAGAATTAAGAATTTCAGTAACTTTAAGCACATCGATTAAAATACAATAGAAAAAAAATACTTATTTATTTGATAACGGTTACGTGATGGCGTATACTAGTTTCTTTCGTGTTTGCTATGCGACATGGACAAATGAAAACAAAATTGATATTTTATAACAGTTATTAACGTTAATACTGACGAGCGGTCGGACACAACGTTTCCATAAAATAAATAACAAATTCAGATTATCTTACAGTTAAGCATCACAGGTGTGAAAAGTGTACACGAGAACAAACGTACTTGCATTGATAAATGTATTAATGGCTCCTCAATAAAGGTTAGTATGTGATAAAATGTAAGTCGTATTTTAAGGAACTCTCGTGACTCGAAATATGTGAATGAATTAATTAACCCTATCGCCATTGTAGAAAAAGTCTGGTCAGCGGGCGCCAATGGCATGGTTCCCCCTATCGACGGTTCGGCGAACCTTGTATCGGCCGGTGCGCGCTGCGTCCCTGGTTTGTCGGCGCGGCGCTAGATGTCGACAGGCGTCCGTGGAGTTCTCACCACAAAAATTTACATTTAAAACATCTAACTTAACTCATATTACGTATATCTAAATAACTGAACGAACGTACATAATGTACTGGTTATTCGGAATGTTTTCACTATTTTGATAGATGTGAAGATATTCAGGTAAAAATTGACATTAGACCGTATTCCGAAAATAGCAATATTGGAATGTAATATATGAAAATAAAAATAAAAATTAACGAGAGGTGTAGGTATACGTCGGTGTTCGTCGTGCTCAAATAAGGAGATTTGTATATTTTCACATATCTCTCTCAAATTAAATACCTTTATTTGCGGTGTCCGATATCTGCAATGCCTTTAGAAAAGTGATTTTTTCAGTGCCTTCTTATTCTTAAGACAATTCTCATATTTCGACTAAAATTACATGAAATAAGTGGTAATGCTGTATTTCAAGCTTATAGAAAAAATATTATTTAGAAATACATAAGATTATCAAAGATATTAAAGCAGACATTGTTATAAATGAATTCTCAGTTCAATGACTTGGATACAAAAAAAATGATAAAATTAGACCGTTACGAGTAACTTTTACAGAAAGAGTCACCGCTCAATTTGTTCTGAAAAAACGGTTTGATTTGAAAACTTAGAAGATTAGAATAGCAAAAGATTTGATATTACGGCAACGCAACAAATCAACAGAAATTAGAAAAGAACATAAATCCAGGAAACAAGAAGGCGAAGACGAACTATAAAATATATCTATGGAAAAATATTAATTTTTAACAATTCTGTCACAGGATATAAAATTGTTAAAAGATGAACAAAACCCTTTTTCATGAGAGGGAATTGGATCAGAGCAGACGTATGTCCCCCTTGCATCTATTTAAAGCACATTTAACTGCAGTTAAACTATTCATTCTTGCATTATCAAATCCCCTAGTAAACAAAACAACAATACAACAATTATTGTAAAAGATACTCTTTTATAAACTTCATATGTATGTATGTATATGTTTACATTTGTAAATGATCATGCATGCTGATATATATTTACATATACAGGTTGTCCTGTATCTCGACGTCAAGCCGAAATCGGATGATAATAATGAGTCATAAGAATTATCAGAAAAATATTTTAAAAAATTTAAAAAAAAAACAGTTAGTTAAAACTGGGCAAAGTATTGATTTTGAATACTTGGTTTAGTCAAAAAGTGACATTTTCATCCAAGTTGGCTTTGAATTTTGGACAAAAGTTTACAGAAACATTATTCAGGATTACATAATAATAAAAAAATGAAGAAAAATAAAGATTTGTAGCAACAGGAGTGAAAAGACCGTCTTAGCGTGTAGATTTTTTTTTAAATGCTTATATTTTTTAAAACACATGACTTAGATTTTTAAAAATATTTTTCTGATAACTATTATGACTTGAACTATTACCTGATTTTGGTTTGACGTCGAGAAACTGAACACCCTGTATAATGTACACCGTTATCTAGTTATGTACAAGATTTTCATTTTATTGTAATAGGTGTAAACTGTAGAAATAAAATAAATAAATTACACCAATATGTTACTACATGTAGAGATGCGATTTAAATATCTATTACGTCATAAGGATTGGGACGAAAACGAATGTGTCTTCTAGTAAATGATTTGTCTCGTAATACGTGTGGTTTATTTGGTACTAAACAGACAACCGCTGCTGTCGAAGTCTGAGTCTCGAATAGCCGCCCGGCCGTTGGAGAAGTGAAGCAGGTACCTTCACGACAGTACCAAAGGTTTTTATTATATTTTATTTTTATTTTTTAACATATAGACCGTCAACAGGTCATTGATGACCCTAATAGATGGTCATTTAGTGACATTAGAGTACAAGTTTGAGTATTTTGTGAACATTTGAATATGATAATATATTTTTTCAATTGATTCAGCAACAATGTAGACTGACATTTTTAAAAAAAATAATGTAAAATGTGTGTTAAAGAACATTTAAAATGTCTGAATAATCATGGTTTTTCTGAATTTGCAAATCATTTATTTGAAAATGATCACGGTTTTGATAAAAATATAGGACTTTCTATTTTACACATAAATAATTTTGGTCTAAAATTGAATAATTTAGAATCATTAGAAATTAGTAAAGCATGTAATAGTAAACAAAATATTATTAATAAATTTTAAATTTTTCCAATAATTGCGAGTAATCAAGAATTTCAGCAATAATATTTAAAAATAATTTTTCAAATAATTTAGAAAAACAAGAAACAAAAGACATTTCATTCTGATATTTTGACAGTTATACAACATTCTGACGATGGTTGATGAGGTTTTTCAGAAACATGTTGGTGGAATTACTCATATAAAAGAAGTACATGATATACCTATACAAATATTATAATCAATATTTTTTTGATAATATATAATACACTTAATACACCTTATACGTTTAGTTAATTATTAATAATGAAAAATAATAAATTTTAAAATATTTAAATATAAATATATATAAATGAATTGTGAATATTTTCAAGGTATCTTTGTAATAAAATATTATATATATTATTAATTAAATAAATAAACAATTTTTTTTTACATAAATGTACATCGCAAATCAATAAATTTTTTAGATAAATAAATCAATAAGTTTTTACATACACAATTAATGATAAAAATAAATAAATTAATAATAAAAAGTGTCTCAAAGATAAATAAATTGTAAACAGTATCCTCATGTATAACAGTGTTTTCTCATGTATAACAGAGATTTCCCTACAATCTTAATGTAACACAATCAAATATTATATTTCTCATCTAGAGTCACACGAAGAATAATAGCTATTTGGTAAATTTTTCTCGGAAATAGAATCAATTTTTAAAGTTGAACGATTCCTTTATTCGGTGATGTCAACATCACAATTCTGAAATGTATTAAATTGCAAGAATCGAATCGAACCTTTCATTCCGGCAATCGGATGTCAATCACGCGGCAGCGAAGGTATTTTCCAAGGAGGCTTTGTTCCCCGCTACCTCGTGCCACAGGCGGCGGTCAATTGCTTGCGTGGGGGTGAGGACGCCACACAATTGGTAGGTTTCATATTTTGATATTGGACAGGTTTGTCGGTAGGTAAACATACCGGGCCAATAGTTTGTAGAAAAATCATTATCGTGGACAGTAATATTATCACGAAATTATAAATTAACTCTTAAAAGACTGTGCTAAAAAAAAAACTTTGGGGACGGTGGAGTAACACAGCGTTACCTGATTAAAAATCGGCATAGTTTTTAATATGTGATAAAACATACATATATACAATACAGATAAGACTTTTTAAAGGTCCCTTTATATAATCATGTAAGGTAAATATACATATTTGCGTTATTTTAGTAAATTATTATAAAATCATGGCAAATCCAATTTGCGTGCGCTCCCGCCAACGTTTCAATAGCAACTGAATACAACGACGCGGTCGCCTGCTCGCTTCAGTCGCATGCACTCCGTCTTTGTCTAGCACGTGTTACCCGACTCTATCGTACTCTTTCTATATCGTTTTTGCTTTCGCCGAAACCCAAGCAACCGCTATCTCTGTCCTACATGAAATGTATGGTGTTGTCGTGCTCTTTCTTGCTCGATTTAACTGCGATGCACAATATACTGCTCTCTCTTACACACTGGCCGAAAATACGAGAGTAATGTAAAAATATTTTTTAATTAAAAAATCCGTACATTCTTAACAGTTTAATTTAGTAATTTTGGTGTAAAAATGTCTATTCGATGATTACAAAAAATGTGACGTTTTAGTTTTCGTAAATAAGGTAGATAATTCTTATTTTATATGACAGGTAGACCTATGTTACATCACCGACACACAGGAGTTAAGAGCAATCACGTATAATCGAGTAATTACAAGGCTGTACGTGGTCCGGAATGCTTTAGAATCATTAAAAAGAACTAGTTAACACCAGAAAGATCTGGAACTGAAACGGGCGGAACAATCTATTTTGACATATATAATTAATAAAATAAACTTAGTTTTCACCACTTTTGTATTGAAAATATCAACATGTTTCAAGGTCGATGGCCCCTTCGTCAGGATACAATTGTATACTAACAGAATTAAATTAAAAAATCGAAGTATTGACAATCAAAATATTAAAAAAGTCATATATGAAAAATGAATAATAATAAAGTACCTACTTAACATGAAAATAAATATAAAGATAAATGGAAAAACGATTAGAAGCCTTTGAGATGTAGACCTACAGACGTGCCCTAGGAATTTCCTGGAGAGACTACATTACTAATAAAGAGGTTCTCAGCAGGATCGATGAAACCAGGCACACGATGAATACCATCTCGAAAATGCGTGCAAAATGGATGGGGCATATTTTACGCCATGAAAATCTGCTCAAAACTATACTGGAGGGAATGGTACAGGGAATGATTGCCAGAGGGCGCCCTAGCCGTGAATATCTTGAGCAAGTGTGCCAAGATATGAATCTACACAGAGCTGAAGAGGATCGCCGGAGACCTAGCAGAATGGAGAAGATGAAGTACTTTGCTGCAAACCAATCCCACGGATTGAAACGAGTTTTACTGCAAATTATAGAATAGTGCTCCATTTGTGTTCAGTGACTATTTTAATAAATAAAAACTCAATAAACAATTATTTTTGAGTGTTTTATTTATTTCCCACCGCGGCAGTGCCAAAAATTATTTTTCGGACATCTGGCATATTTATTTTCTCTCTCTCGCTCTCTCTGTCCCTATTACATTCAGTCGCAGTCGTCAAGACTGAGAACCGTGATGCTTATTACATAGGAGATCATCTAAGCGGTCACTTTCCTGGCATATCTTTCACCTATCAGGTTATTAATCCTCTATCGATTATTTTCCCACTAAACCATTCTTTCCCTTCTAATGACAACGTTGTTCACAAATTAACTCTTTCGATTCCCATCCCTTTTAAATATTTTCCCTTAACCTTTCCTAATCATCATCATCATCATTCATGGCACTACAACCCTCGGTGGGGTCTTGGCCTCCTCAATGATTTTCCTCCACTCATCTCGGTCTAGTGCCAGCTTTCTCCAGTTTCGAAGTTTTAAGGCAGCGATTTCTTTGAGGACGTTGTCACTCCATCTTAATTTTGGCCTTCCTAAGCTCCTTTGCCCTATTGGCCTTGAGTTCAGCAGGGACTTTGGTGCTTGATGCTCGGACATTCTCTCCACATGACCCAGCCACTGAAGTCTTCCCAGTTTTATAAATTTTGTGACGTTTGGCTCCTTAAATAGAGTATAGAGCTCATTGTTGTAACGTCTGCGCCAAAGTCCATTTTCTAGAACCGGTCCGAAATACGCCTCAAAATTTTCCTTTCAAAAACATCCAGTGCTCGCTCATTCCTCTTCGTTAGTACCCACGTCTCAGCTGCGTACGTGAGCACTGGCCTTATAAGCGTTTCGTACACTAATATCTTGGTGTTTCTGGACAGCAGTCAGGATTTTATTTGCTTTTGTAGGCGGAAAAAACAGCGATTTGCGCTCACTATGCGCTTCTGGATTTCCTCTGTAGTATTGTTGTTGCTTGTTATCAGGGATCCTAGGTATGTAAATCTTGGTACCGTTTCAAAATTTTGACTTCCACACGAGAGAGTTGGGATTTGTTGCGTGCATCCTATGGCCATGTATTTGGTCTTCTGCTGGTTTACTATGAGACCCATGTTTTTGGCAGAACTTTCAAGACCTTTCCTTATATTAATCTATATTTCAAGTTAAGTATACAATTCATCCTGAAGAAGAGTAAATTGTATCTAATAAAGTAGTGTAAATAAATGTTAAGTATACAACTTAAGTTAACAATGTATATGTTAACTTAAGTTAATAAATAAATGTTAAATATGCAAGTTAAGTATACAACTCATCCTGAAGAAGAGTACGTTGTATCTGATAAAGTGGTGTAAAAGTTATTTAACATTAATTAATAAATACACACATAAAAATATACATAAAACTATCCGTCAATCTTGATACTATCCTGTACCCTTTAACAGATCTAAATTTTGCATTGATTTTCTTTAAAAGCCCTTTACTTTTCCTTGCCCACCTCTGCAAACTTCACTGTTTAAACTATGGTCTACCATATATTACACATGTTAATGTTTTTAAAACAAATTTTATTTATTTAAATTTTTGTTAGGTTGCATTCTAGGATCCTGAAGATAAGAAATACCTATTTTCCCATATCCATACCAAATTTTTCCTCCATCCTTAGTCTGTAGGGCCCATGCAAAACCACTACATAATTACTTTATATTTAAAATTATATGTATGTTCACCACGCAAATATGATATTTTATAACTACCAGTGAAAACCTGTAATTGACTTTTTTTATGTTTCACTTATTTTATGTTTCACTTATTTTTATGTTTTTTTGTATTTTCTTAATTACTGTCAGCTGTTAGTTTTCCGAATAAATATAAATAAATAAAAAATAATGACCAATCCTGGCATGGAGGACTAATTATAGTAAATGAGAATATACAAAAAAGTTCAGAAATCGCTCAAGTTAATGCAAGACAAAAAAACTCCATTGGCTTCAAAAAAGTACAAGCTAAAAGAATATATATTAAAGTTATGTACCTAATCTTACATTAATTTATAATTACATATCATGTATCACTTGTAAAAAAACATGCAACACTCGTTAATGACCTACTATCTTCATTATAAAATAAAAATTATTGTCAAATATTGAAGGCAACCATGCCGTAAAACTGCTGTGCAGTTTGGCATATGTTTAATGTAATAAATTTAAAAAAAAATAAATTAATAAATATATTTAAAAAAAAAAAAATTGCATAGCATGTAGTGAGTTTCTTGAAAAATAAATAAATAATTAAAATATACTAAGGATCTGCCTACCCCTGTACGACGCCTCCAGATGAGTAACTGCCCATATGACCCGACTAATTAAGCACTACGCTTCTGCCCCCCGCCATTATTATTTTGCGGGACCGTGCGTACCACGTGTTTAATATTCGCAAAATAAAAAAATATTCGAATAAGCCAAGGCTACATTGTTAAAAATGTCACAGACGAAATCATTAATCACGAAACTTTTTTAAATGACCGGTCGGTCGTATTTGAAATTGTCCGGAATTTTCCGTTTAGAACGATCCCGTTTTCCGGTCCGTTCTTCCGTTGACCGGGCAGACAATGGTTGCCAAGGATATATAGACTGCAACTGATAGGGGCGATTCCCGCTAGCTACACATTACAGCGCGGTTTCCCAAGCTGTGGGCTGCACCCTTATTATTACAATTGGTATATTTACGAGTTGTTTCAAAAATTTCATTTTTATATAAACAATTTTGTAATTTTGTAACAATTATGTAAATAATCGTACATTATTGCATACAACTCGTCCCTTTCATCCTCTTATTTCTCTGAAAATATTTATCTTTTGATATT
This sequence comes from Agrypnia vestita, assembly GCA_016648135.1. Lineage (NCBI taxonomy): Eukaryota > Metazoa > Arthropoda > Insecta > Trichoptera > Phryganeidae > Agrypnia > Agrypnia vestita. The sequence goes on from JADDOH010013924.1 coordinate 45,245, forward strand.
TTAACATTTCTTTTTTTTTTCACTTTTGAGATTCTATTACTCTCGAAACTTACGTAGGTATATGATATATGAAATTAAAATAAAGTTTTTGTATTTCATCAGTGTAGGTACATGATTACCTATTTTTTTCTAATTTTTTTTTATCGAAAGAAACAAAGTCTTGATATAAATTTTTTTCATGTATAACAATAAAAAGTTACATTTTTTTGATGTCACTGCACGATTTAAAGTTTAAAAAATGTATATTTGGAAAGCAGGAGTATAAGCACATTTTTTGATAAGACAATCGCCTATATTAGAGATAAGTTAATTAATAAAGAAATATGAAACATTAATAAAGATGTAACACTAACAAATTTCTAAAATAAATAAGAACCAAGAAAGAAATTACAATAACTAAAAACAGAAATAAAAATAATAAATGAATATAATAATATCACAAAAAAAACTTCGTTGTCTTTCTGTATTACTGGAATTACAACTTTAAATGATGGAAGTGATAATTAGAGCAATTAAAGCCCGGCTCATGTTGCGCGGTCACGCAAGGAACGTTATTAATTATTATTCTTTCCCATGACTTTTCACAGATGTACGGCTACTGATAAAAAAAATTAAGAAATATGAACATATTATGGTAAAATTATGAATGAAAATTACATACATTATATAACTTTTTTAAATTTTATATAACTATTTTTTGTTCTTATATTGTCTGGCAGACTACTGAAATACTTAATGCCTAGGTAAGAGAAGTGGTGTTCCATGGCTGTTTTATTGAGTTTAGGTAAATTTATATTGTTAATTTCTCATTTTCAAAAGCAGGGGCTTAATTTTCAATTATGGTATCGTTGTAGTCTGGAGTTAATCATAATCGTTCTCATAGTCTGGAACCTCCATAGAGTGCATCCCCAGGTGGTGGATCAGGGAATGCTCTCCAGACATGAAGGGTAGGAGGGAAATAAAACATCTCTCGCAGACTAGCAGACAGGTGGGGTGGGTCTTGGAAGGCTAATGATCTAGGGGATGGTAACCTCAGCAGTCGTTGGTAGGTCTTAAATGACCGGAAGCTGCTAGAAACCTTCCGTTCAGTTGTAAGACAATTAAAAAGTTTGAAAATGCATATCGTCTTGCCAATGGTAGACCGCTGGGTTCGCTCCATAATCAATAAAGAATTAAATAAATTGAAAAAGGTTTGGTATTTGGAGGTACATGTAGAAAAAGGAGACAGACTCAAAGAATACAGGATTACAGGGTGTTGCATCTTTGACCAGAACTATGGTATGAAGACAGGAGCTTTCAGCCCCATCCAATAGAAAGCTGTAAGTTGGACTATGCTGTTTTATTTTATTGAAATTTATTTACAATATAAAATACACGGTCAAGGTGACCAAAAAAATAGCATCTAATGTTTTCCAAAGTACAACTGAAGTAAAATTTAGGGCGGATAGCGGAGTAGTAGTAGATAAAAATAATATTTTTTTATCAACGTGTTCACTCAATCTGATTCAAAAATCGAACATGCGTATTGTGTTTTAAAAACGTTGTCTTGATTAAATAGCAGAAATAAGGAATTAGAGAATTAGGAAAATTAGGAATACTGAATAAGTATTTGATTTGTTTGTATTAAATTTAAAATAAAAATATCTGTTTTTTTAATTTATTGAACTATGTAAAAAGGGTTGAAAAATTATACAAAAAAATAAAATATGTTTTAAAAATAGTGTTAGCAGAATTTTAGAAATAAGCAGAGTAACAGAATTTGCAATAATTTTAATAAATTTAAATGTTCAAAGTTTTTTTTTGAAACATCGTAGAAATTAATCTTTAATATATTAAATATAATTCGAATTGAAAAACATTATTTTTTCCACTGTATATTCAATTTAATTGTTAAAACGTTTTTGAGATCACTCTCATTATCAATATCAAATTTTCAACTGAATCGAAAACAATTATAGATGGTCTTCAGGTTTATGTCTTCTGGGGTATTATGCCGTGTTATTATGACCTTTCTGGCCGACGTTTCGGATCCCATTGCAGGGTCCATCATCAGGGCTGATGCTTGTGAAACATTGTGGAAATTCATTTTTAATATATTAAATATAATTCGAATTGAAAAACATTGTTTTTTTCCACTATATATTTAATTTAATAATTGTTAAAAAGTTTTCGAGATCAATCTCATTATCAAAAGCAAATTTCAACGGAATTTAAAACAATTATAGACAGTCTTCTGGGGTATTATGCCGTGTTATTACGACATTTCTGGCCGACGTTTCGGATCTCATTGCAATGGGATCCGAAAGGTCATAATAACACGGCATAATATCCCAGAAGACATAAACCAGAAGATTCTGAGTGGCCGTGAAAACCTAAGAATATTCTTAATTATGGACAGTATTTATAGGGATTGGGTGTATGTTCATGTGGAGAGAATGTCCAAGCATCAAGCACCAAAGTCCCTGCTGAACTCAAGGCCAATAGGGGGAAGGAGCTTAGGAAGGCCAAAATTAAGATGGAGCGACAACGTCCTCAAAGATATCTCTGCCTTAGAGCTTCGAAACTGGAGAGAGCTGGCACTAGACCGAGATGAGTGGAGGAAAATTATTGAGGAGGCCAAGCCCCACCAAGGGTTGTAGTGCCAAGAATGATGATGATGATGATGGGTGTATGTAATGTAGGTAGGGATAGGGGGCGGGGTTAGGATGGAAAGGAGTGGGGAGGTTATGGGTGGTATTTAAATGTTAATAATATAAGCTAAGAAATTCATAGTAATAAAGTAAATAATAAAAATATAATAAACAAACCGCGTAAGATATTGTATTAATTATTTTGTTACCCATTTAGTATCGCAGTTCCAAGCAAGCTACCTATTCTATTATTTTGTCCATTATTATAGATTTCTCTAGTACTTAATTTGAGCGAAGATGTTAAAATAT
>JADDOH010013925.1:0-64948 GCA_016648135.1 Agrypnia vestita
AGGAAGATCAAGCGGCGCAGCTATATCTGTGGAGACCACCAGGCGAGCCAAGCCCGAGGACCTACCAGATGTCGTCAATGGTCTTCGGGGCGACATGCTCGCCAAGCAGCGCCCAGTACGTAAGAAACCGCATAGCGGACGCCAGCGCCAAGGAGTTTCCGGCCGCAGCCCAGGCGGTGCGGGACACCTTCTACATGGATGACTACCTAGATGCGGTAGACACCGTCCAAGAGGCGGTCACAATGATGCGACAGGTGTCGCAGATACTGCAACGAGGCAGCATGACACTTACCAATTGGGCATCGAACAGTCCAGAGGTTCTAAGCCGCATTGAGCCCGCTCTGCGAGCAGTGGAACCGACACGGATCATCGGCGAAGAAACGACGACGGAGAGAGTGCTCGGGATTATGTGGGAACCGGCATCGGACGAATTTATATTCAAATTCGTCAATCTACCTGAGATAGCAGAAGCCGACCACCCGACCAAAAGGGAGTTGCTGAGCACAGTGATGCGCATATTTGATCCGGTAGGGTTCCTCGCCTGCCTGATAATACGCTCCAAGATCCTGCTGCAAGAAGTGTGGCGATCAAAGGTCGGATGGGATGAGAAGATTATCTCCGAGCACGCCGAGAAGTTGCGGGAATGGTACGCACTGGTGAAGAACAGCCAGTGCAGGATACAACGCCAGAGCGTGTCGCAGCGAACTAGCAAGCTGGAATTGCATATGTTCTGCGACGCGTCGGAGAAGGCCTGCTGCGCAGTGGCTTACTTCGTCGAAAAGAAGAGAGAAGGCATAGGGGTTGCCTTCATCTCGGCGAAATGTAAAGTGGCGCCATTGAAGCCGCTTTCCATTCCACGAATGGAATTGCAGGCGGCCCTAATAGCCGCACGGCTGGCAGCCACTATTAGAAAGGAGCACCGCTGTACCATCTCCAGGACAATTTATTGGACGGATTCCACCACGGTGCTATGTTGGCTGAGTACTGACCCCCGGTCTTACTCAGTGTTCGTCGCCAACAGACTTGGCGAGATCGACGAACTCACTGACGCCGCTTCCTGGAGATGGGTGCCCACTCGACTCAATCCCGCTGATATTGGGACGCGGGACGGCGAGCCGCCGAACCTGGCCGCGGACGGAGTATGGTTCAGTGGGCCAGTTTTCCTCAAGACAGGAGAGTCGACGTGGCCACAAGAGAGTCATAGACTACGGCCAGAAGAGGCCCTGATGGAAAAGAGGGCGGACACGGTGCTCTTGATCCGACGTCCTACGACGGGGGGAGCGCTACCAGACATTCAGCGCTTCTCATCATGGATCCGGCTACTGCGAGCCACTGCGTGGGTGCGACGTTTCGTGGCAAATTGCCGCCAACGTAAGGACAAGCGCGCCAGACAAGATGTCTCAGCGGACGAGCGTGCCGCGGCTGAGCGCGCTTGGATTCTGCATGCCCAGGCAGATGCCTTCGGCAACGAGGTGAAGACTCTCCGGAAAAGTGGAGCAGTCGCGAAGACCAGCCGGCTGTATCAGTTGATGCCCAGTTTGGATGAACATGGTGTCATAAGAATGGGGACTCGGCTTGAAAGTACGAATGTTGAGGGAATTCCGCAGGGGTTGCGAGCGCCCGTGGTGTTGGACGGGGCCCACCCCTACACGAGACTTATGGTACGGCACTACCACGAGAAAGAGAATCACCCGGGCACAGAAAGGACTGTGTCGGACGTACGAGAGAACTTTTACGTTCTGCGGCTGAGGCCGGTTGTCCGTCGAGTGAAATTTGAGTGCCAAAGATGCAAGAACGCGAGGAGCAAGCCGACCCCGCCGTTGATGGGGCAACTACCAGACTGCCGGCTGGCGCACCACACGCCCGCATTTCACCATTGCGGGCTTGACTACTTCGGACCGATGCAAGTAACCATCGGACGAAGAAAGGAGAAGCGATACGGGGCGCTGTTCACTTGTATGACCACACGCGCCGTACACGTGGAACTGGCCGAATCGCTATCCGCCGACTCGGCGATACTAGCAATCAGGCGAATGGCCGCAAGGCGGGGCCATCCGCGCTTCCTGTATTCCGATAACGGGACCAATTTCAAGGGCGCGGAGAAAGAGATGGCCACCGCGCTAGCCGAGTTAAGAGGGGACTCGCGAGTTCAAGAGCATCTCGCTGAGAGTGGGGTAGAGTGGCACTTCAACCCACCCCTCACACCACACATGGGTGGTGCATGGGAGAGTCTGGTGCGCTCCAGTAAGCGCGCACTCGAGGCCACCATGAAGGAAAGAGCGCCGCGGGAGGAGACACTTAGGACGGTGTTGGCAGAGGCAGAGTTCACTGTGAATAGTCGGCCTCTGACGCACGTCTCGGTGGATCCGCAAGACGATGCCCCTCTCACTCCAAACCATCTGCTACTGGGGACCTCAGGAAGGAACGCTCATCTGACAGTGTATGGGGCATTGGATGAAAGCGTTTGCCTGAGGAAACAATGGCAAAAGGCCCAGCAGATGGCTGATATGTTTTGGAGAAGATGGCTGCGGGAGTACCTACCGACATTGACGCGGAGACGCAAGTGGCAGGAGGCTGCCCCAGCCATAAAGGAGGGAGAGGTGGTAGTTATCGTCGACCCCGCGTTACCTCGAAACACGTGGCCCATGGGACGTGTGATCGAGGCGAGGCCTGCGGCAGATGGGCAGGTGAGGACGGTACGGCTGCTAACCTCTACGGGAGAGTACACGCGCCCCGCCACCAGGCTCATTACTCTGCCGAAGCGGCAAGAGGCCAAAGAGGCAGCTGCCAACTTGATGGTGAACCAAGTGGCAAGAGGCTGCAGAATTATCTGTCACCTGGGTGACAAAGGGCCGTCCCAGGCCTGGTATGGGAAACAAATCATTTGTCATCTTGGTGAAAGACCCAAGTGACAAAAGGCCGTCCCAGGCCTAGTATGGGAACCAATTATTTGTCATCTTGGTGAAAGACCCAAGTGACAAAAGGCCGTCCCAGGCCTAGTATGGGAAACAATTATTTGTCATCTTGGTGAAAGACCCAAGTGACAAAAGGCCGTCCCAGGCCTAGTATGGGGACCAAATCATTTGCCATCTTGGTGAAAGACCCAAGTGACAAAAGGCCGTCCCAGGCCTAGTATGGGGACCAATTATTTTGCCATCTTGGTGAAAGACCCAAGTGACAAAAGGCCGTCCCAGGCCTAGTATGGGGACCAATTATCCGCCATCTTGGAGGAGAACCAAGTGGCGGAGGCCAGCGCCGCGGTCACTTAGACCTGCGCCGGTTGTGAGCCGTCCCAGGCCTAGTATGGGGAATGAATTATCTGCCATCGTGGAGGAGAACCACATGGCGGAAAACAGGGGCGCACGCGCTCATTCAGACCTGCGCCAGCTACAAGTCAGGGCGCACGCAGTCACTTAGACCTGCGCCGGCTGCAAGTTGCCAGGCCAAGAGGCCAAGGTCGGGAGGGCCCGGGCCGTGCACTGTGGGGTGCGCGGAGCCCGCCGAAGGCAACGTCCTGTCCTCACCGTGAAGTACAGACAAGCTGCACGGGGGGAGAATGTTACGGACAGGACATTGCCTGCGCCTACCGTCAGGCAACCGAAATTTCAAGCTCTGTGGTTGACGTAATCGCGTCATATAACTGATAGAAATTTCTGATGTGAATGAAGCAGAGCAAAGGCCCCTTTCAGGGCCAACGCCGATCGCCGTGCCCCGGTTGAGGATGGGTACCGTGCCGAGGACAGCGCGCGAGTTCTCGGCCGCGGTGGTTGTCCTTATACGTGTCTCGGCGTCAGGCGGCGGCACCCGGGAGAGGGGATGAGCGAATGCGGAGCCTCAGCTCCATGAGAACGCATCCCGCTGATGACAATGGAAATGCGTTAGAGTGCATGATCTGAAATGTGTATGTTTTACTGAAAAATATTATATGAAAATATTAATGTTCAGATTTTTAACATTTCAGAGCTCTCTAATATGATGGAAATTAATGGTTTTTTGATTTCAGATGGACCTGAATCATAATTCTATGTAATAAGATACCGCATTTTCATTGTTTTAATAAAAGAGCGGGCGGGAGATGTTTTTATTTGCGCACAAGGCGCATTTTGTACCCTATTATCATCATATTTGCCAGATAAGCAACATTAAAGTTGTCTCAACACTTATAAAAGATAAGTAGTAGAGTCACACACATGCACACACTCTGTAAGACATAAAAAGTTGTCTACAGATGACACAATAAATGATTGACTGTATGGCATAACAGATTGCCAACAGATCATTGGTAAAAAACATACATTTTTTATGGCAAGGAAAAATCTAAATACTTTTTCAAATACATTATTAATGAGTGAATCACAATCACATTAATATGGAAACATAAGTCTAACACCACCAACACAAAACCAGCCGCCGCTTATGAGCGACATACTGGGCTGGGTTTTTTCCATACAAATTTTCATATAAACACACAAACCGGAATAACTTCCGTCAGAGGTGTCCGATTTTGATAATTCTTTTTGTATAATGATCAGTGGATCAAGACCTATCTAGAGAATATACACACTCATATGTGGAAATAATTTTGAATAAATTACAAAATTAGTTTTTTGTTGAAAAGTTTAAAAATTCATAACTATAGTAAGCTGCGACTTACAATAAAGTGTGATATATCAACAGATGCGCTGCGACGCACTCTATATAATAGACACAAAAAAACTAAACCTAAAAGTTAATTTGGATTTTTAAGAGATTTAATTGTTGAAATTTTATAGCCCGCCGGGCCAGAAAATGAGATATATTTTAACTGTTGCTTTAATAATAATGTCTCAAGGTTGCCACGCATTATGTCAGACTGTTTATTGAGACGCAGTCAATGTAATGACATATATGTAAATCCTCCGGGGGAGGTGCGTTTAATTTAATAATTAAAAAACTGTAATATATGTAGTAGAAATAAGCGGCCGGAACGCGCCATTTGTATGCAAACTGTAACTTGTTTTAATTGGCTTCGAGGCCGGGGCCTCCTGGTCCCGGCCGAGGGTCTAAATATCGCATTCAGGCGGACCGGCCTTCAGTCTGGTTTAAAACGCCGTGGCAAACCCTTCACGTGTGTTTCATTTACTTACCCGACTACCTCCTACGATTTTGCTGCCTGCTGACATCGCTCGCTCTCAAGCTCGAGCCGAACTACGTCATCAAGATCTGCTGTTGCTGCCTGCTAACGCCGAGCGCTCTCGCTTCACGCCCGGTACTTGCTATCGGCGGCGATCGCCTTGCGGTGTGCTGACACGGAGCGGACATTCACGCTCGATACCTACTACTTCTGCGGTGTGCTGACTCTGAGCGGACGTTTACGCTCGGTACCTACCGCTTCTGCGGACTGCTGACTGCTGGTACGGATTTTGCCAAGCTAAGTATTTCTTCGCAGTACAACCGTCTTTTTTAAGACGATTATTCTTGACGACCCCGTCGAGTTTAGACATTTTGCTCGAAGTAAATTCTTTTGCTGTCGCCTCTGGTGCACATTCCCGTGTACTAATATCGCTCTTTTTCCAGCTGCTCACACGGTGCGCCCGTGCTGTGTGAGACATCCCGAAGGCTTCTGAAGCGGAATCAGCGGACCGCACCTGTATTGCCTGTTCTGTGCGGAACAATAGCTATACATGTGTCATTTTAAAATAAATATGTTAAGTAATAGACCATCGATTAAATTATATTTTCATTACTTTTGATAGCATTTAGCTTAGTTTGTAAATAATAATAAATTGATGTGAGAGGTTTTTTGTTCACGTCTTTTTAAAAAATATAATTACTTATATATAAATTTATATGGATTTATTTTTCTTGAGATAAATTATAGAGGTCTCACAGCGACGAAGCTATTATTATGGGAAACGTGTATGGAAGCCTCTATACGATGCAACATTCACCAATTCATATTATCATTTTTTTGTACGTGTGTTCTAAATCAGTTTCTTTTATACATTCGAATGGACTATGCTAGATATATAGTATATATAGTTTTCCTACATTTTTAAAAATAAGCCTCAAGTCATAACCCCTGGGTCACCCTATGAAGACCATATCCATACGTTTCCCATATAAATAGCTTCATCTCTGAGAGACTTTCATAATTTATCAGAGCATACATTCCTACATAAAAAATATTGCTAAAAATTTATTTTTATGTAAGCCCAGATTTATTTAATAGTCGTTTCGATAGCCACATCTACAAAACATTTATTAATTTTATTACACACTAGCTGTGCCCGTGCGGCTTCGCACGCGTAGATTTTTAGTTCACTGTTTGGATCGTCATAGAACTTTCGCGAACCTTCTAGAACATTCTCCTTCCAAAACTTTCAAGAAATTTATCGAATGTACAGGAACCTTCTAGACACACCGACACATTCCGCCACTCAGTTTAGAACCTTATAGAACTATCGGAAATTTTCTAGAACCTTCTCCTTCCAGAACTTTCCAGAGCAGGTTTTTCCGGAACCTTCTAGACTCACCGACACAGTCGGCGCGCCTATTTTGAAACAATCTGAAGCATTTGCGGCCTTCCCATAATAAGTGGGTGACGAAAATGTGCTAGAAAGCACATTTTACCCCCACCCACGTATAGCCACCCCCACCAAACTTGCACATTTTTAATGTGACACCAAGGGCTATCTACCACCATAACCACCAGGGGGTGGTAGTATCTGGTTGTGAAGAAAACTTGGCGGATAGGGAAACACGGGTTTCTTTATATATATATATATATTGATATTGATATATTGATTTATGACACAACGCTAAGCAACATTTTAATATGAATATTTTAATATAATAATAACACATATTTCTAATTTCTTTACTATTAAAAGTGTATTTTGTAACATATGATCTTCAAAATTTTCTAAAATATTTTAAATATAATTGATAAGATAAGAATATACTTTATTTTCATCACTTATATATTGAAAATACCAACGTGTTTCAGGGCCAATGTTCCCTTCGTCAGAATACAACATATAATTACAAATTAAAAATCAAAAATCGAAAAAGACATCTCCTGTATTTCCTTCTTACAGATCTCCACACAAGCTTTCTCTTGTTTTAAAATGTTCCATTTTTCAAAATTCAAACAATTTAAAAATAATAAAGTAGGTACCTACCTACATTCTATAACTTCCAAACTATCCGAAGTTTAAAAAATGAAACACTTTTAAATGTGCTGATTTTGCTCATTTTATTTAATTTTTTTATCTTAATTATTTAGTTCTACACATAATGTTGTGGGGCTAATAATATATATGATTTCACTTAGACATATTGCATTCCATCTAAACATTTAGAAGTTTTTACAATAAAATTTTCGCACTCCAGTTTAAACCTCCTCATATTCTCCATGTTTTGAATTTCCTTTGGCAGACTGTCGAAGTTTTTTATACCTTTATACATCATACAATTTTGTGAGGTGTTTTTCTTTTTCTTTGGTAGTCTTATGTTGTCGCTTCCTCTTGTATTGTAGGAATGAAAATCCTTATTCAGCTTCATCCTGTCATCATTGTATTTGGGTACTAATCCATGTTTAATTTTAAATATTTGCACCATACATTATAATTTATTCTTTGATTTACGGTTTCTAGTCCTAGGGCATTCAACATTTTTGTTATTTTAGTTCTCCTATTACACTTCAGTATTATGCGCGTCGCTCTGTTTTTTACTATTTGTAGTTTCTTTAGCATTCCTTCGTTGCTTATAAATAAAATTTTATAACATTATACATTATCTTATAGGTAACTATAGCTAAAGTAAGGCATTATATTTCAGCTGCTTAGCATGTTTATAAATATGATTTTGGCTGTAACAGTAACAGTAACATTAACATAACGCTTTCGCGGAGGCTGGACCAAAGTTATGGAACAAACTACCTAATAAACTGAGACAAACAGACAGCTTACCACAGTTCAAAAAACAACTTAAGGCGCATTTATTTAGACAATCCTATAAAAACCTATAGAATCTGACCACAACAACGCTAGCTAATGTTTTCCACTCCAATTGTGCACTCCGCGAAAACACCTAATTCTTTCAGGCACTCCCAACTATTATAGTATTCAATTTTAATTAATTTTCTTCTTTTTTAGCAGTACCTAAGTTGTTTTGTAAGATAATATTTTTTCTGTGTAAAGCGCCCTTGAGGTGAGTATTCGCGAAAACGGCGCTAGGTACATAAATTATCCAAATATTATTATTATATTCGGGTTTATGACCCTCCATTCTCCAGTATTTCTAATGAAACTGACTAAGAGCGACGTTGCCTATACCCGGCACTACAAAGCTGACGTTAGCGTGCTCGATTCGTTCAAACTACAGCGTCTTGTCAGAATTCTGTTGAATTTAATGTCGTAAGCAAAACACACAAAGAACCCTACCCTAATTGATCAGCTTTGGTTCTATGACACTACGAGGTAATCTATGTACGAATGCTGGGCTAGATGTCATCTTCCAGGTCTTCTGCTGTAGGTATGTGTGATGATAATTTTCTATGTTATAAGATTTGAGTTTTCTGGGTTTTCTGCGGTTTTCCAATGACCTTTTTGGCCGATGTTTCCATGTGATATACCATTTCTTATTATGGGCCCTGAAATGGGATTCTTGTCGTAGAAACACGTTTAAACACCCCAAAAAACTCAAACCAGTAGACTCATTTTAAATATTTATAAAATGTGTCGAGCATTAATTTTTTTAACCCAGTCAACGGAAAATATATAATTTTTGAATTATATATGTAGCTTTGCTGAAACCAGTTAGTTTAATACACCTAATTGGATTAAAACAATGTTTAGTACAAAATAAATAATTTTTTTAACTGTGGTAATAATTTAACTGCTTCGTTACTGACTTCAGCTGTTAATATGTAATGGTGGGTAATATATATTTTTCGTACACATTGCCGCTTGTACTTTATATTTTTAATTTCTGTACTCATGTTTTGGTGCTATTCCTGGTACTTTTAATAATTTGCTACTTGTAATTTATATTGTTTAATGTATGTTCTTTTTAATTTTATGATATATTTTTTTATGTAAAAGCCTATACGCATTGCTGCTCGTTACCTACTCTACATTTTTAATTTTTATACTCATGATTTGGTGCTATTCCTGAAACTTTTAATGTATGTGCTTTTTGAAATTTATTTTATACTCTTTATGTAAAAGCCTAATGGGCGTAAACAAATAAATAAATATGATATAAATAGTTATTTTTTGATAATTTATAAGAATTAGGTAATAATTTATAGGAATAGGTAACTAAAAGGAATATTAGAATTTAAAATATGTTTTACTATACTTTGTAATACAAACACACACAATACAATGAGTTATTAAATTATTACTATAGTTTCGAGCGGAGCATGATGAGAAGGACTGCTTCTCTCGAAACTATAGTAGTAATTTAATAACTCATATTGTGTGTGTATTACAAAGTAAAGTAATAATTCGCGCATGGAGAGTAAATTTTTTACTGTAACGGAAGTTGGGCACGCGCAGCATGCACCACATGTAGCGGGAATGCGATACCACGAAATGCGCGCGAATCCATTAAACGTCAACAAATTATTTACTTGAAATAAGTGTTCCAGTAATATAAATAATGTATTGTCGACCATCTTGAATCGAGTACCAATCATAAAGATGCTAAATTCAAAAGCTGAAGAATGATTGCTTATTGAATTTAAATTAGAACTGTTTACTAAATTACGATTTTAGCCGTGTAACTAATCGAAATGACAAAAATGGGCTTCTCGTACAGGTTTCTGAATTTCATGTTGTTGTCGATGTTTTTTAAGAATGTTTTTGTTTGTCACCATGCTAAAAACGATTAAAAGAGATAGTCGAGAAATTATTTATTGCAAAAACAACGTCAGATATTTGTTTTCAAAACAAAGAAACACATTCATTCGTTCGACATTCAATGCGGCTGTCAAAGTTGTATAGTTTTGAAACTGTTGAAAAGGAAACCGTTTTAGGCCGAAAATCGATAAAAAAAAGTGGATAGAACTAGGACTTTTTTTAAATGCACGTCGTTTACCTCTCTTATTTTAGCTATCACAAACCAATAGATACGTTTGTACCTTTTCCAAAACATAAATTAATAATTTAAATACATTTAAGTTTTATCGATTATATTAATCATCCCATTAATCAACATTTTTCACCAATGTGTAAACATCATTTATCACAATCACACAAAATAATCTCCAGCACACACCTGATATTAAAAATCTATGTACAATGCATTCAATTCTAACTTTATTTTAATTTGGCACGAGAGTCCACTAGGGAAGCAACTAAGTGTGAGAAGTACCGGGAACCGAATATCTTTATGCAATGAAAAAAAAAATGGATTTATAATAAATATAATTCCAAGCTCTTGCTTAAAAATTTATTTTATTGCAAAGAATCGTGACGAACGTCGGAAATCAGAGAGAAACAAGTCATCGGAATTATTTATTGCACGAACAGTTTTCACATCAACGCCAATGACTCCAAACTTTTCTCATTACGACAGCGGTAAAATTTGCAATTTCCGCACCTAAATACTACATAACGACAGAGGCGAACCTACGGGAAAATTGATGAAGTATGGGCTCTTAATCCCATTACTTAAGTGATTAAAACACCCTGAGGTTTCAAAAAATAAATTCAATTTTTTTTTTACTTAAATATTGCACAATTAGGCCGAACTGAGTGTATCTTCAGCAGTACAGCAGTCACATACGACATTCCGCGGCGGATTCAGTCGGCAACAAACACAGGAGCGAACACCGTGCGGACGATCCGTCGAATGTGGCGCGTTGCATTTAAAACGTGAGACGCGACGTCGCCGATTTTACGTTGACGCGAGTCAACGCGGGCGGAGAACCGAACGGACGCTACTCAGTGTGGTGCTGGCCTTAAAATTTGTTTTATCATTATTTTTTACGGCGTACGTTGACTCATATTTTTCATCAACAAATTTTTTATATTATTTCAAAATGGCGGAGTTATGTGCTGTCCCGCAGAGGCCCTTCTCCGTGACGCGGTGGAGATAATCATGTCACTAGGTTTTGAGTGAAATTAACAAGTTTATTATTTTCTTGTTAAATGATGCAATGTCTATGTATGATGTAAGTTATGTAAGTATTTTGAAATATTTTTCATTTGTTTCCTAAAAAAATCGATGTTAAAAATTCATTATAAGGGAACGACGCATTTTATCAACATGGCTACATTTTAAATAATGCTGTCAGTATACATTTTACAAAATTTAAAAAAAAATCGGCTCAATATTTTTTGAGATATTTTATCCATCGGTCTAAAAAAGGAGTTTTTTTTAAAAAACGCAAAATAACAATGAAATTCTTTAAAAATTTCACCAACCACCCTAGCTTCCAATTGCTACAACTCTTAACTTAACTTAAGAATTTTGAAAATATTGAATGAGTGATAACAAGGAACAATATTTAGTAACCTGACGTAACGAAGACGTAAAACCTTAAAAATTAGGCCTATTGTAAAATTTCCAAAAAATAGGTTTTCTATTTTTTTCGGATCCAAAACTAGTTAAACGATTTTAACAGTCATCGTGAAATGAACACATTTTGCACGTTTTATTTTTAAAATTAAATAATAACTTTTTTATTACTTGAAATTACTTTGTTTCTATGTGTGTAAAATGTGGTCACGAGATTGTAGAATCAGAAGGAATTACGCACTTTTGAAATATCTCAAACGGTCCACCGGATTCTGGAAGCATCGAGAAAGTGACATTACCTATAAAAAGAGATCGACCTGTACAACGCAAAAACGGCGCTCACAGTTTTTAGAGTTGTAGTTGTAGAGACAAAGCTACATCCTAAATCAAGAAAGTACCTACCGGCGAGTGAGAAGTTTTCCAGTGTGAACCTGGGCGATTTGAATAACGTGTATCAGTATATATGAGAGACAAGTTCAGATTCTAGAATGAATTTGGTAAATTAGCGTGTGAAATATTTTGGAAAATTTAGCGTGAATTTAAGAGCAGTACTAAATAAAAGTTAAAATTTTAGTGTTTCATTCGCCTCCCATAGCCAAGATGCCGTAACAATATTAATATTGGTACGCGCATCTGGGGGATGTAAACGAAAATCCCGTACGTGTGTCTATTTCTCAGAAAAACGCGGCCGCTCTGTAAAATTGCCAGGCTTCCCAAAGGTGCATATTTCCAATGAATTTGGCTGCCGGGAGCTCCGCCTAGCAACAGCGAATAAACAGTTGTTCGCTAATTCATCCCCACCGCCGCCGAACAGGTATAAAAGCGGTGCCCTTTTACTCCCAGCGAGGATACTCTGTTCGGAAGGCTCCAACAGTCCTCGCCTTTCTAGGAGGTGTCCGGGAGGGATTCCTGGCGAAGCTGGGAAGCGATATCGCTGCCGCAGTCGAGTGTTCTCCTGCCGGGCCGTACCAAGTCGAGCTTATGTGAAGCTCGAGTCTCGTCGTGTTTTTATCTCCGAGAAGTCTCTTCGCCATCGCTCTTGCTGTCGAGTTTTATCCGGCAAGAGCCTTCGCCCAATCTGTGGAGTGAGATCAAGAATTCCACCATAATATTGTGTTATGACTATGCCAGAAACCTAAGTGCTTGTGCTAATTTTATTCGATATTCTGTATGTACCTACTTTTATATTTCTGTGTTCATTTCTACTACGTATGTAAATAAAATAACAAAAATGTTGAATGCCCTAGGACTGGAAACTGTAAATCAAAGAATAATATATAATGTAATGGTCCAAATATTTAAAATTAAACATGGATTAGTAGTACCCAAATACTTTGATGACAGGATGAAGATGAATAAGGATTTTCATTCCTACAATACAAGAGGAAGCGACAACATAAGACTACAAAAAAAAAGAAAAAAACCTCACAAAATTGTATGATGTATAAAGGTATAAAAATCTTCGATAGCCTGCCAAAGGAAATTAAAAACATGGAGAATATAAAAAAATATATTATAAAAACTTTTAAATGATTAGATGGAATGCAACATGTCCAAGTGAAATCATGTCTTGGCCCACACAACATTACGTGTGGAACTAAATTATTAAGATAAATAAATAAATTTGTGTTTTACTGACCGTTAATAAATTGTTGTAAAAATAAACTTTTCAGTTATTTCCACGCCTTTGTCGCTTGCACTCATAACTTGAAACCAACCACTCCGTTTCAATATAAATAAAAAAATTAAGAAATTCGCCACTGCAAATCACATGGGTGGGTGTCTATCGCCGAGGTCTGAACCCCGGGCGGCAGGCAACAGCTCGAGCCAATTTCCGCGGCACGATCTCATTAAAGTATATTGGCTTCGTTAAGGGCGGATCGATCGCTAGTGATGTGCATCCGCTTCGGAACTTCAATCCATCACTTGCCTTGCCCAGAAGCCGGGCCCCGCGGCGAATTGATTGCCGGCAAAGAGATTGGGCGGTGGGCGGGTCCTCCTGGCGTGTCCGCTGCCAATTTCGACTAATTCGAAAGCAAATTCAGGAAATTACCTGCATTATTAAAATTACACGGTCTTTAACCCCCTTGTCAATTGACCTACATATCGTCACCACAGTTCTATCTTGTCGTAAGGTCAAAACAACAGTTTTGAGAAAAACGCATTCAAAGTTTGAAATCGATTTTACAACTAAAGGAAACAATATTATTCTTTTCCGAGTTAATGATAATATTCTCATTTTTTTATTACGTCAATTGCAAGAGAAAAATTGGATTTACCTGGTAACGTTTTTTATAATTTTTAT
This sequence comes from Agrypnia vestita, assembly GCA_016648135.1. NCBI lineage: Eukaryota > Metazoa > Arthropoda > Insecta > Trichoptera > Phryganeidae > Agrypnia > Agrypnia vestita. The sequence continues at coordinate 13,817 of JADDOH010013925.1, forward strand.
ATTAAAGTTTGATAAAAATTGACGATACAACAAACATCGGCGACATTGCGACGAAATCTGACGATACGACAAAATAAAACTGAAATGTCGGTTGGTATTTAAAGGAAAAAATATGTAATTTTAATGTTTTTTTATTAATTTTTCGATTCAAAATAACGGGAAAAAATTGTTTTCATTTAAAAAAATAAATAAGAATTGAAATGATTTGATTAAAGTATTCTTTAACTAAATCTAAGCGATAATGAAATCATTTTTACGAAACTCTACCAAAAAATATTAATTTAAACAACAAAAATACTACAATAAATTATGATTTACAAGACCAGAGAAGCCTTTTGCTGGGGTAATAAGAAAATAATAAAGAAATACTTAATAAAAAATTATAATAAAGGCAAAATCAATGATTTTTAAGTAAATTTTCGTAAAATGCTTTATCTAACGGTGGCATGTATAGGTCACAGTTAAAAACTTAATAATAATAATATTAGGATCATTTGTATATCGCCATTTTCGTGAGTACCTACTCACCTCAAGGGTCACACATCTTAAAATGGGAACCTTTAAAATGATTTTCACGTCTCAGATGTGTTTTTTGTAATTTATTATCTACGAATGGTGTCAAATCCATGTTTGTCTTATATGTACTTCATGTTAAGTACATCATTTAGTTCGTATCTCAATAGCTTTATTTGAATTCATGGAATAAAGGATAGCACAACCAGCACTGTAATTCGAAAAGTCTTTTCGTTTTAATTGAAATATCTTTAATTTTACTAATTCGTAGGTTATATTTTTAAATTTTTAATTGAGTTAGAAGAGATACCGGGCCAGATACGACAAGTGGGAGCCCAAATTGAATGTTACAAGTGGGAGCCCAAATTGAATGTTACGACAAGTGGGAGCCCAAATTGAATGTTACGACAAAATAGAACTGATCGAACACCAAAATTTCAGCACATACGGCAAAATGGAATTCTGTACCGACGAAACTATAGCAGATACGATAAAATGGATTGGAGCGATTTGTAGAGCAAGTCTCAGTCTCACGCCATCACAATAAGTCAAAAACGACGATTTTGACCTTACGACACCCCTTAGAACTGGGGTGACAATATTTCAATAATTATTATGGAAAGATTCGACCATCCCTGCAGACATTGTAGTTGAATAGACATGATGACAGTATTAAAGAATTAAAGAATAAGTGATTTTAGAGAATAAAATACCTGGAATGAATTTTAAAAAATGATTCAGTTTTAATATACACATTGAGATTAATAAGATTTTCAATAAAATAAATGTATAAAATTGTGCGATCCGCCATTTAAACATGAAACACCGGTCAGAGCGAATGACGTCACGCCTCAGTACCCATCACCGTGTCTTTGAACCGCTGCCATAGACGCAATGCAATGTTTACTGAGGCTTAACGTCACGTAGATGAAATGACAGCTGCGGGCGTTTTTGCGCGAAATTAAAAATATGTAGATGAGAATGCAATTATTTGCGTAAAAACTTAGTTTATTACTGAAATAATGTTATTTTCGGTATTAGTAAACGTGAACCTATAATATAGAATGTTATTTCAAAATCTGTCATCCTGCCTATTATGTATGGTTAGCCAAACCCCACAATAGATCAATATAATAAAAATTAAAAAAAATATTTATTTAAAATTAATTTTTTTTCACCACTTCATTAGATAAACAATCAACATGTTTCGAGAACAATGTTCACTTCTTCAGGATTTTTGTGTACTAAAATTGAAAAAAATAAACCATGCAAGTGTTTTTTACGTCGAGGGAGTGGGTGAGTGGGGGGGGGGGGTCGGATGTGTTAATTATGGATTGTCATCTAAAGGGGATGGAATCTTAAGGGGAAAAATATTCAATGGTGGGTTGTGCACAAATTTTGTCTGGTTATTTATTATATTTAAATTAATATTAACACTTTTCCTAATTTCAAGTATTTCTAGATAATTTATTTATAGAATCTTTTAACTAAAATGTAAAAATTTAAACCTGTATAAATATTAAATGTAGGAGTATATAAACTTAATTGTGACGATTGTGATCATTTTTATATTTAATTTAAATATAATAAATAACCCGACAAAATTTGTGCACAACCCACTATTGAATATACAACACTTAAGATTCCATCCCCTTCAGATGATATTCCATAATTAACACCTTCGACCCTCCCCCCCTTCCCTCACCAGGCCTTTCTGAACAATCCTGAAGAGAGAATTGTACATATAGATTGTATAATCATTCTAATAAAGTGGTGAAAACAAAGTGATTTGTGTTTTATTTTTAATAATAATGTCACCACAATGTTCAAACCTTCATTCAGAAGAAAAAATATTCTTCGAACAATCAATATAATATTTTATTTTAAATGTGACAACAGAATATCTACTAGGTACAGTATATATAAAATATTGGATTCCTTACTTCAAACCAAACTCAATATCTCCATTACAAGGGTCCTTGTCCTGCTAGCTCTAAAAACTATTTGATGTACCTACATACATTCAATGCGGACATGTACGAATTGGCGTATGTCCTGCACAGGGATTACGCATGTACAGTTTAAGTGGCGAACAAGCGAGCAAAATAAAATTGATATCAATTAATGATACAATTTTATTGTTGTGTATGTATATAGTATGTATATTGATGTGACTTTTGATGCACAGTTATGATGTCATCCCAATTATAATAATTTAGTTGTCTGTCTGTCCGCTTCCGTAACGTTTGTTTTCGAAAAATAATTTTTCTGAAAAAAAAATTTTTTCGTTTAAATTTTTTTTTTTTCGATTTGTTTAAATAAAATAAATAAATAGTTATTCCTTAGAAACGGAGATGTTAAAGTGCCGTCATTTTTGACGGGTTACGGCTAGTATTCTGATAATCGTCATATAATTATGTTAAAATGCGAGATCACTAAATTTTCGATCGTTTTTTGAGAGAATTTTTGTTTGTTATTACGCTAAAAACGATTAAAAGTGATATTCGAGAAATTATTTACTGCAAAAACGATGCAATTGTCCTATATTCGTTTTCAAAACAAAAAATACATTCATTCATTCGATATTCAATGCGGCTGTCAAAGTTGTATAGTTTCGGAAATTTTGAATACGCAACCGTTTTAGTATCATCGATAAAACAAGAAAGTAAGTAGTTACTTCGATTTTTTTTGAAAAAGCACACGTTTTTCGAAAAGGAACAACGTCTCAATAACGAAGTCATGTTGAATTCTTGTCAGCTGTCAGATTCTGTTTACCCTCGACTTCACGAATGTTTTGATAGTTTTTAATAAAGTTTTTGTTTGCCCCAATTATTTTAAATATTCGAGGTTACATGTCTGTATGTTTGAGTTTTAATTCTTAATAATAACTCAATATCGACAACGATCGGTGTAAATTTTTACAATTCGCGTCATTAATACAGGGTGTTCCAGAGCTAGCAGCAGAAACTTGGCCGGGAGATTCCTGACTATGTTATGAGTCTAAAATGTTCAAGCAACCATGACCTAATATCAATAGTTATGGAGATATGCAATATCAAAGTTGGCATTTTTTTTCTCAATATTTATGACTTTTTTGTAAAAAGTTGAATAATCATTAACTTATAGTAACTTATGTTGATTGTGAAAAATTCATTTGCTTCAATACAACTTAAATAAAACGATAAATATTTTGTAAAAAATATATTTTTTCAATTTTTGCAAGGTTTCTATCATTTTATTTGACTTGTATTAAAGCGAATGAATTTTTCATAATCGATATAAGATACTGTAATGATAGTTCATGTTTTTGCAAAAAATAAGTAAAAAATATTGAAAAAATGCAAACTTTGATATTGCATATCTCCATAACTATTGATATTAGGCCATAGTTGCCTGAACTTTTTAGACTCATAACGTAGGCAGGAATCTACCGGCAAAGTTTTTGCTGCTAGCTCTGGTACACCCTGTATATAATTTTGTCTATACATATTTTAGTTTTTAGGTATTACTTTAACCGCGCTTATATGAGTACACGCAATAATTATTTTGAACTAATAATCCTTATTTTGACAGGACCATAAAGCTCACCTTCAGAAGAGTAATCAAATTTAGTTAAAATAGAGCGTGCGCCACGAACATCTATTTGGTAAGAAGATAATGTTATAATAATAATGGATCTAGGCACGGGCATATTGCAGTGAACGATCACATTATAGCTCGAAATTTCTTCCTTATTTCTCTATTAACTGACGAATACATCTACTTTGGACAACTTATATTGCCCGACAAAACCATGGACAAAGAAATCGATAGGAGGATAGCTAGTACCTGGAAGAGATACTGGTCGCTCAGTGAAGTTATGAAGGACAGAGATAAGCCAATAAAAACTAAAATAAAAGTCTATAACACATGTATTCTACCCTGTTTAAGGCGGGATAGCCGATTCTCAAACATGCATATCTGTCAAATTAAATCGATAGATCATGTGCTTTCAATCCGTGCGCGATATGTCACCTGAGCGCAAATCGAATAAAAATTACACGTTCGTTACATATTTATGGTACATACGTTGCTAAAACAGTAAAGTTTTGATAGAAAGAGATGGTCATATATTCTTCGCTTTCGTCCGCGTCAGGCATCCCCACAGAAGTACCTCACGTATCAAAATATTTACTTATTTAGACAAATGATCTTATATTATTATTTGAGTCGACTTATTATTTTCCGTAAATAATTTAAGAATCATAGTAATAATTCTGAACTCCTTTTTAAATCAATGCATATCGTAATATGACAATAACAAAACAATTACCTTGCCCCCACGAACGTACCGCGTATATCAAAACGTATTATATATTATATGTATTATATATATCTGTCAACAAATTCCCGTATTTTATTTACGTATAATAAATTGTTACTTACTGTATAGAATTTAAAAAAACATATCAATAATTCTGAAATACTTTTCAAAACCTAATGAATACTGTTAATATTAAAGAAGAAATAAATACATGGTAGACGTGAACGCGCACGCGCACCGCGCGTACAGTATGTATCTTGATACCTAAAATGATCTGGAACAATTGTTGAAATTAGGATAATACCGAAATTGACATGTGACGCATGTTCAAAGTGTAAAAAGGATGAAACCGTTCGAAAATCCATATAAAACTTTAATATATGGGTCATATCAATTGCTTTTGAGCGTATTATATAATAATAATTCATATAAATGTCAAATTTGGCGCAAAAGCACGATGAATAGTGAAATAAATGACGAGGAATATTCGGCTACATAAACACGGCTGACCTCTGCCGTGGCCAGACGGCATCTAACACGCGTTCTGATGTTGTTGATGTCGTTTTTCATACTTAAGAATTTTTATTTTAAAATAATAATTAACGTGTTTTTTATTAAAAAAAATAGATTTTTAATAGTGAATGAACTCAAAGTGCGAATATAGATACAATATATCGTTTAAAATCATCTTTTTATATGAATAAACAACATTTGAAAATGACCAAAAGTCGTAAATATTTAAGCATGTTTGAAAAATTATATCTTTTTTAATATTGAATATTTCTTAATTTCCTACGTACGGATTCTAGATAATTAAGTAAACTTTATACGTATAAAAAAACATATTACGCTTACATAGAAATTTTAAACGAATCACTCTACGCCCGGGAACATTCGTCTAAATTTAATTTGTCACTTCTTCAGTTCTAGATTTTAAGTTCTCTCAAATACTTAACCAAACCCAACCTAGAAATGAATATTTACGATAGTTGACCAGTATCGAGTTGAAGTTCAAGTATTTGCGTGTAATGAAAATGCATAAATATATAGATGCACATTGTAACATATATAAAAAAACATCACTTTATATACATAACAGAAATATTAAAAAGCACGTTATACTCATCTCAAATTAAAGATCGATATACTTGCCAGCAGAAATAATAAAATGGATTTAGAAAATATACGTATACCGATACTGAGCAGCATCGGTATATGTGAATTCATTGTTTGATACATTTTTACTGACTGAATTGATAAAATACATTTACACCATCAAAAATTACTTTTAATTACATGTACATTGACACACCGTACCTTTGGCCATTTCTCGGAAGTTATTAATTCACACATTTTCAGCGAATTTGGCTGCCTGAAAAAAAAACCTTCTACATTATTTCCACGCCTCTTTGTCATTTGCATAACTTGAAATAACGCACTCCGTTTCAACATATATAAATACTTTTTAAACAGAGATGCTACCAAGGACCACGTGTCAAATCAATATTCTTAGTATTTTCAAACTATGTACTTTAATCGGACTAACATGGTGGTCTCCTGAAACGAGGCTGAAACCTCCGGCCGCCTAGATTATCCTAGGCGAGAGTCTTAACTACTTACCATAGACGTACTACTATAACTTGGCGTTCGAGGGAGGGCGTCCCTGTCGCGTAACAGAAGTTGTCAGGGTGTAAATTTATTACACAATACATAATGTACAGAATGTCCGGTGACCGGTGTCGTAGCCTTTAACAGAAATTTGGTCGGGCAGCACTAAAGAAACCATGCAGTAATGGCGGCCGTTCTATCTGTCAAACTGTCAGATGGTAATATCGGTCCATTATTTGCTTTTTCAGCTTCGCAAAACTTTAATACTTCATTGGCAATTGTTCTTGTACCATCCCGGACTGTTTAGGATGTTTTGGACATAATAATTCAGTGTATATTGGTAATCAAGATGTCACAGCTCCCGACCAAATACAAAATTGAACTGAATGACAGGGCGAGGGGTTACCGCCGGGTGCGGGCGGGACGGGTTTTAGTTCCAAATTCGCCGCACGCCAAGTTACGTTGGGCAAGCAATACTCAGTATGTTTACTGTCTCTTCATGGAACTTCCAATATTTCCAATAAAGCAAATTTAACCAAGTTTGTTTGTTTAATCTTAAGTTAAGTTACTCAATGATGATGCTTTTATACCACAGTCATGTTTCACCAGCAGCCAGAGCCACATTTATTTCTGAAGCACTTTACTCTTCAAATTGGAAAAATACAAAATACACTCCCTTTTACTAGTAAATAAAAATGGAATACCTGAAATCTTAGAAATTACTTCGCTCATTTCAAATTCAGTGCATGTTCTTAACGCTTTAGATTGTGTTAATCTCGGTTGAGATTATTTTATTTAGCGTGGTTGACTGAGGGGTTGAAGGTTATGTGGAAGAAAGGTTGCTTATTTCGAAGCTAACGTTTTTCACAGCTCAGAAGCGTGCTTGGAAATTATTTATTTATTTATTTCAATATACGCCACAGAAGTACCTTTTACATAATAATAAATATAAGAAATTCAAAGAGTAGAATTGCAAAAAATTACAGAATTGACAATATAGTAATTTAGAAAAAAGTAACCCATAAAAACCAAGTTTTTATTATACTCCCTTTCTTTGTAAAATATAACAACAACTAAAGACGAATTAAAACATATAACATAACACTAAACTTACAGGAATTTAATATATTTCTAAAATGTCAGATGTTTTGAGCTTTGATAAGACACTTCGTGCTTTGAAGATTAAATTCTAAAAATATTTGTCAGTCAATTTAGATTTTCGACATTCGTAGTGAAGTACCTATTATGCATACCGACGGAGTAATTCAAATTTAGAAAATATTCCGCGACGTTATCGGGCCGCCGTTGCTAATCAAACTTTTCTAATGATTCCAATTTGAAAAAACCAATAAAATTTCTAAAAATCCGAAATTATACTATAATTATTTTTTTTTTTAAGAAAATTTGATAGATCTTCTTGATCGTCGGCACGAGTCTACTTGCCATGTTTCAGCTCAATTGGATCACGGGAAAAGGGTTAAAAATCGATCCAAAGTTTTTTCACCCGGCAAGCCGGCAAGCAAGCAGAGCCACGAGTTAAAAGAAAGGAAGTAAAAAGGAGAAGTAAAGTAGGTATATAAGATAAAACATGATCTGTTTGTGTCTTCTGGAGTATTATGCCGTGTTTTTACGTCCTTTCTTGCCGGCGTTTCGGATTCCATTGCAGGGTCCATCATCAGGATGTGTTGTCGTTAAGCGGTATTGGCTTGCAATACCGTGTCGAAAGCAGGGTGAGAACTTTGTCAGTGTTGTGTTAAGTACTGGCTAGCAATACCGTATCGAAAGCTTGGTGTTTTTGTGTTCATGTGTTACGTGGCAATACTGTGTCGGAGTCATGTGTTGTCTTGTGTTGTTTGTATGTTTCATCTATTGTCTGATCACTATCTCTGCGGAATCTGCGACAAGATTGACTTTGAAGCGCCGGATACCATGGTGTTTTTAATGGTTAAAATGTCCATTAAAATCATCATGGTGTCCGGCGCTTCAAATTCAATGTCGATGTTTATCCGATGTTTTTAATGGTTAATATTTATCATATTTAGAGGCCAATTTTTAATAATATATCTACTAATTCGATCCTGCAAACCATGGCATGTCATATCTGTCACAATGCACAATCAAATTGCCCTTTACTGAAATCAAACGGAATAGTAATGTAGAATTTCGGCTGTCTCATAGAACATTTACAATGCAAAAGTTTGGTATAAATTCAAGAAAAAATCGCTTGGATGTGCATTTCATAAGAAACCTTGATTTTGGTTAGATACTTTTTGGTTGAACATGAATTACTGTAGTATTTTTGAAAAATATTTTATAATTCTACTGATTTGTGTATTTAAATCAATTGATTCGTTAAAAATTGCCAAACTGCAGTCTAAACTAGTTGTTGAATATTTTAAGTTAAAAAATATACGAGAAATTGTGACATTCCTCGGTTGGAACGACTATGGTAAATTTATAATTATTTTAGTTCATGCGCTATTTTCAAAATGCGTAAGAACTTGTGTGATTTTCGTATTTTTTTCTTAAGAGCTGAATGCTTTATTGGAACAGATTGGCAAAGAAACCCATCAGAAAGATATAACTGAAACGGATTTCAACCGATACAAGTGATTGTGTAGTGGGATTTCGGTTTTTTTTCTCTCCATTTCAAAGTTTTGTCAAATCAAGATCGATAACACCAGATTTTTCCAGAAAATGTTGAAAAATTTCCAAAACACAAAATATTCACAAAAACTGTCTTTTTTGTTTTTCGCCACTAAATATTTATCTTAAGGTCGGCTTTGATCTGATTATTAAATTAATAAAAAATGTGATGTTTTTTAGAAGTACTTAATAACTTAATTTCAAAAACAATACAGGTAGTTGCTTTAGAACAGACTAGTCTAGTTAAGCAACTACCTTTACCTTTTATATGAAATAAATAATTTAGAATAAATAAATAAAAAATATAAGATTGTAACCAACTAACTAACTTACCATCACGCCGTTTCCCCGTGGGGGTAGGCAGAGAGGATAGAGCGCCATACTCTTCTGTCCTGACATACAACTTTCGCTTCCTCTACATTCATACATCTTCGCATGCAAGCTCGACGGTTGTTCGGGCTTCTAACAGGGCCATCTTCCAGTATCTGGTTAATCTGGTCATACAACGTCTTCCGTGGTCGCCCTCTCTTTCTGGCGCCGTCAACACTTGCATTATATATCTTTCTTACCATTCTTTCCTCATTCATTCCCTCAACATGCCCAAACCACCTGAGCGACCCTATTTTCATTCTATGTCTTGTGCTACGATCGATGTAAGATTGTGATAGCCTTTATAAGTTTACCATTCACTTCGTAACCAGATAAATTTGTATATTGCATAAGTATTTAGTTTACTGTCATCAGGTGAAAGGATCAAAAAGGCGTTTCACGTCCTTTGATCCTACGTCTTTTAGTCGCATTCTTAACCTTTCTATTAAATTTTACCATACATTCACCAAAATATCTCAACATACACAGGGTTATTTGGAAAACATTAATAACCTCGCAGGACTATATTCCTGCGTTGATTACGAGTCGGAAATGTTCAAGCTATCACGACCTAATATCAATAGTTATGGAGATATGCGACATCAAAGTTTCCTTTTTTTTTCAATATTTCTGTCTTATTTTTTGTAAAACACTGAACTATCTTTACAGTAACTTATATCGATTAGGAAAAATTCATTCGTTTCAATACAAGTTAAATAAAATGATAATAACCCTGAAAATTTTCCAATTGGAATTCGAAGGTTTTTATTATTTTATTTGACTTGTATTCAAAGGAATGAATTTTTCATATTTGATATAACTTACTGTAATGATAGTCCAACGTTTTATAAAATATAAGTCAGAAATATTGAAAAAAAATGCAAACTCTGATGTCGCATATCCCCATAATTATTAATATTAGGTCATGGCTGCTTGAACATTTTCGACTCATAATCAAGGCGGGAAGATAGTCCTGAAAGGTTATTAATGTTTTCCAAATAACCCTGTATATTTACAATGTAATAATAATGATAATAATTTTTAATTCATATTTCCCTTTACAGATAAGGTTCAGTTATTGAAACAAGCCAATCAAGTGAATTTGTTCTTGTCTCACGTGGATGAAGGAGTGGAGTGGAAATCAGAGAGAGCGAACATTACTTCAAGAACCAAAAACAAAAATTTCAATTTCTTTAGCCCCCTGAAACTGCCGGTAGGAAGACTCGGTGTGTTGTATGACTTGGATTATAATACTACGGATACACAGTTGTTAATAAATGTAAGAGTATACGAATTTTGATCTAATATACCATCATGTACAGCGTTATTTGAAAAACATTAAAAACCTCGCAGGACTATTTTCCTGTCTTAGTATGTTATGGAGATATGCGACATGAAAGTTTGCAATTTTTTTTTTTAATATTTCTGAATTATTTTTTATAAAACTTTGGACTATCATTACAGTAACTTATATCGAATATAAAAAATCCATTATTTTTAATACACGTCAAATTAAATAATAAAAACTTCCGAATTCCAATTGGAAATTTTTCTGGGTTTTATCTTTTTATTTAATTTGTATTGAAACGAATTAATTTTTCGTAATCGATTTGAGTTACTGTAATGATGGTCTAACATTTTACAAAAAATAAATCAGAAATATTGAAAAAAAAATGCAAACTTTGACATCGCATATCTCCAAAACTATTGATGTTTTGGTCATGGTAGCTTGAACATTTTCGACTCATAATCGAGGCAGGAATATAGCTGCGAGGTTATTAATGTTTTCCAAATAACCCTGTATACATATTACGTGAATGTCTCGAAGTGGAACCCTTATTGACATTTTTCGATAAATCACAGCTACGGTGGCTGGGACATATCTTGCGAATAGCGGCAGATAGACTGCCTAAGCTGATATTCCAGGCAGGACCAGTAGGCAGAAGAAGAAGAAGCTTAGGAGCTGGCGGAAACATTTGGAAGACCGCTGCGAAGCGAGGTTGCAACTAAATTGGGCCGACATGGAGAGCGAAGCCCTAGATAGAGTTGGAACCTCCTATGCGGTGCAGGGACCCCGACCCGATAGGATAAGGGGTAGAAAAAGAAGAAGAAGAAAATATACATATTATGTATTGTGAACATGAACGGATTAAGAAAATTGGATAAATAGTTATGGCATAGAATCTGGATCTCTTCGAAAATAAAAAAAAGTAACCCATAATAACCATGTTTTTATTATACTCGCTTTCTCACTTACTAGTTGAGACATTTTTTTCGCTTAACCTACGCGTTGGGCTTCTGTCGGGCGACGCTACGAAAGGGAGTAATAAAAAAAAATCCAAAAATCCAAAATTATGGTATAATCAGGTTTCGCGTCTACCAGACGCGTTGAAATATTTTCATACAACTTATTAAGTTGTATGAAAAAACCATTCAAAATTTGAAAAATCTAAAAATTTATTAATTTCTTTTAACGAAAATTTGATAGACCTTCTTGATCGTCGCCACGAGTCTGCTTGCAAAGTTTCAGCTCGATTGGATCACGGGAACTTCGGTGGCTGGGTCGTGTGGAGAGAATGTCCGAGCATCAAGCACCAAAGTCCCTGCTGAACTCAAGGCCAGTAGGGCGAAGGAGCTTAGGAAGGCCAAAATTAAGATGGAGTGACAACGTCCTCAAAGATATCTCTGTCTTAGAGCTTCAAAACTGGAGAGAGCTGGCACTAGACCGAGATGAGTGGAGGAAAATTATTGAGGAGGACAAGACCCACCAAGGGTTGTAGTGCCAAGTGTGATGATGATGATGGATCACGGGAAAGGGGAAAGGAAAAATGGATCCAAAGTTTTTTCGTCAGACAAGACAAGCAGACGCCACGAGTTAATATAAACTGAGTAAAAACCAATTTTGCTATGTTTAACATATTACCCTCTAGGAGTTTCTGGTAGATTAATTTTTAAGAATCAAGATTTTTAATTGGTTTTTTTAATATCGTTGACATCACTTTGATTATGTGGGGTCCAAACCATCACCGATGGCTTTCTTCATCGTTATTAATTATGTTATTATTTGTCAAGCAACGATGGAAGATATGTAATGTATAATATAAAAAAGTATATGTTGTATGTTTCGATATAAAAATTTCCTTATGGTGATCGCACCGGAAGTTGAACGCCCTAAGAAGCGCCAATCATGGGAAAATCCGGCGGAAAAGAACGCATCTCCATCTCTTTCCGGTTCCGGCAGCTCAATCGTCTCACTCCACTTTATTAAATTTAGTTTATAGTGAAATCAAATCAACGTAACTTGACTTTCTATAAATTCCTGGCTATAACATTACTGGCTAATCATCCGTATTCTGAAAATAACAATGTCTGGATCTTTAAGATCTTTATCCCTTTGTGTGCTATAAGGATAATGCTAACAACCGTATGCTCGAATCTCGCGACGTATCACCAAAATTTGAAGCGGGTTATCCTTCACATGTCAACCCCCAAATATACCTCTCAATATTATTATCTGTTTCAGCTGTCTACGTACCGTTACACTAATGGATCATTTGTCTGGCTGGTGCTCTGTTCCGACTTCCAGAAGTCCATATCCACGCTAGACGAGCTGAACTTGTTCGTCGACGCTGATATTGTACTCGGAACCTACGACAGAAACCTTCAGCAAATTGAATTGTTCGACATCTACAATCCGGCACATGGTCGAGGAACTGACCTAAGTGTCACCAAATTAGGTTACCTGAGCGAAGGTTAGACCTTACGCATTTTATTAGCCTATTTACATTACATTGCGTCTATCACGGCACTTTTGTATTCTAACCTAACATTTCACGATCACATAGAGACGATCAGTGGTAATGCTTTGAAAATGTTAGGATTTGTTCTGCGTACTGCCAAGGTTTTCAAGAATACCCGCGTACTGAGAACTCTTTACAACTCCTTGGTGCGGAGTAGACTCGAGAGTGGCTCGATGATCTGGGGCCCACAAGAGGGCAAGTACTCTCTTATGGTGGAGAAAGTCCAAAAGAAGTTTCTGAGATATCTCTACATGAGAGAGTAGGTACGGGCATTATCCTTGGCTTTACCCAACCGAGTTTCTCCAGGGTATGCTTGGCTACAATAGTCTAGAGACTAGAAGGAATGTGTATTTGATTACACATTTTTATCGATTGTTGCGCGGTATGATCGATAATCCTGAAATTATGCAGAGCATTGGTTTGTATGTTCCTGATAATTACATTAGACACGTCAGCATAGATTGTTTCACATTCCAATATACAGGACCAACCTGCCGATGGTTATGCCTGTTGGAAAAGCCACAGCTATGCTGAACAAAATCGCTTTGAGTATTGATATATTCCATGCGTCTGAGGGGGTTTTCCGAAGCGGGATTCTCCTACACCTTTGACCAGATTTTATGTTATTTTTAATTTATTAAATATTTTTATTTTGATATATACTTCCATAATATTTGAACACTTAGTTTGTAATGTACATATTATTAAGTAAATTGAATTGAATTCTTCTTACTTCATATTTCAGAATGATATTCTTGCCTTTGCTCTGGACACCGTACAGAAATATGTTGTGGATGTCTGCATCTCCTTATCCATCATTTGGTGAATGTATTGTTACACAAGCTTTCCTGTCTGTCTTTTCCTCTAAATATTTATTATAAGTATGTTTTTGAGGTACGCGCTATGACTCAGTAACCATCTCAGAGAGAAGCGAACCCAATGGATAGGTCACATTATGCGCTATGAGGATCTCCGCATGATATAATAAAATAGATTGGAACAAGTGTATGAGGACATTTACAGGCACGTCATATGTTGAGATGAAGAGGGTTGCAGAAGATGGAGAGCAATGGAGGACGAGATGCAGGACTTTGCCGCAAACCAATCCACAGGATTAAACCTACGGGTTGAAGAAGATACGACTTAGAATGTATCCTATTCATTGTCCTGTGCAGTTTTCCATGGAATTTATTATAAAACCCTTTTCTTGCACTCATTTGAAAACTCTCTCTCGTTTAATTGTAAAGGTTTTACTTCCGTACATTTCTTATGCTCCCGATACGGGTTGTAATGATTTGTTTTTTGTTTTTTTGCATCGACAGCTTGTTTAATATAATAGGATTGATAACTTATTTGGTTTTTCAAATCCATTGAGCTTCCTCTCGTCGAAGATATTTTTAGTTTTACACTTGTTGGACGTGCTAGATGCTTGCCTGGATAATGGGATGACAATAGCCTAAAATAGGTAATACAACAATTTGACATTCCTAAACCATTGTATTATTGTTTGATATTGGACTCGTAAATAGCTCACATAATTTTAAACATAATTTGTTACCAAGAATATAACATCTATATCAAGTTGTAAATCTATCCTCGTACTTACATATATGTATTACTTGTCATTAGTGTTTGAACAGAATTGTTTCTTAGAATCGCGCAGAGATCCATACATCTTAATTAATTCTTAAAAATATATAGCATCTCCTTCTAATACTTCTTAATATAAATAAATGTTGTTGAATGTAAAATATTTAGATTGATAATGCCCCCATAAGGCGAAACGCGTCTCGGAAAATTAAAAAGGTAGGACTTAAAGAACAATTGATTTTATTTCCATACGTGTAATTATGGAGTTCTACAAACTTACCTCTGAAACAATAAATTGGCTCAATTATATTGAGATACGACATAACGAAAATTGCTTCACTACTTTTGGTTGTCGGTATTAGTCCATTAATTTCAAGAAATGAAAAGATCATTCTATTCCAGCCTCAGGCCTCATCATCGAAGAACGACGGAGTACAATCAACAGACGACGTGATCTCCAGGGAGCCTGCATCAGGGCGATATCAGTCACCAAGCCCCATACAACAATGCCCTTGGAGCAGTATCTCACAGACAGGACCATGCCCTACACAGACTCACTCAGCAAGGCGTCATATAACCTCGTTCTTTTACTGAAAGATTATTACAACTTCACGTGAGTGCGACCGAGAATGATTAACCTTCCAGCGGGCGCGCGGCCGTAAAATTTACGACAATTGCACCTTATCGCTTCTTCCACTTTTACCACTTAGTCGCAAGCATCGAGCTCCGAGCTATTCGAGGGTCTCTTTAAACTACAGACGAACCAGATGTGCTTAGAAGTTTTTGTTATTCATTGATATTTGGAAATTTCCGTTGAGGGTAAATGTTACAACACGCGCCTTAAAGTATTAAATATACTACTTTTTTCTATTTATTTTTCATTAATATCGTTTCTTTTATAGCGAAATGTATTTTTTTATTATTTCAGACGTGTTTAAGAAGACACAAACCAGAAAATATTGATTGTGATTAGTAGATCGTTAAAATATTTTGTTTTGAAATATAAACATATTTAGAGTGCTGTTTCGATTTTTGTTTAATTAATTCAAATATATATTTTTTAAAGTACTGTCATTTATCATTTTTCATAACCTTACGAAATTCCCTATCATTTATATAAAGAAAATAACATTTTCACGGAGAAAACTTGATGACGTAAAATTTACAGCACGCGCCCGCTCAAGGGAAATTAATCAGCGCGCCCGCTGGAAGGTTAAGGTATTTAGTAGCTGTCAGCGCTTGTTTTATTTTATTTATTAAACTTAAAGTTTACATAATATTTTACATATATGATACATATTATTTAATTTTGATGGATTTTTTTTTCAAATCTTTTGTGAAAGTTAAATTGAACAATCTATAATAATTTAACTAATACTCTGTTATAATGTCATACCACAACGTTAATGACTCTAACTAGTCGAAGAAACATAGCTGACGCGGTGATGTTATTCAAAATAACGCACAATCTAGTTGATGAGTCCTGTCCAAAACTGGACGAGTAAACCCGACTGTTCGGGGCAAGAGCCAGAATAAAAGTTTGTCGCAGGTTCCCCCAGAAAGTAGTTCGTCATCTTTTACCTGCGAAAACCTAAAAACCGCGGATTTGTAAAAATATTTTATTTTTTGTGCTATATTTCGGTTACACTGGGATAACCATTCTCAAGCTGGTCTCTCTGACAGTTAAGATATAACTATTCGATTTCTCTGACTTCGCCGTAGGGGTGTTGGTAATGGTGGCGAGCGCGGGGGCGGGCTAATTACTTTCTCTTTTCTGATTGGTGGCGCGGCCGGGGGGGGGGGGCGTTAGAAACTGCTTGTTCTATTATAATTGTTTTGGTTTTACCCGCATGCTAGCATGGAAAACCACATTATAAATAGAACAATCAGACCACCGCCCCCCCCCCCCCCCCCCCGCCGCGCCACATATTTATTATTAAACAATTAAAAATGACTTGTACAATCTGGTCAAAGGTGTAAGAGAATCCTACTTCGGAAAACTCCCTCAGACACATGGAATATATCAATATCGAAAGCGATTTTGTTCAGCATAGCTGTGGCTCTTCCAACAGGCATAACCATCGGCAGGTTGGTCCTGTATATTGGAATCTGAAACAATCTATGCCGACGATGTCTAATGTAATTATTCTGCATAAATAAATATAAAAAATATAAATAATATAATATGTTTATTTTTATTTATGCAGAATGGAGCTGGTAGAAGGTCAAAGCTGGTGGAATCCCCAGTCCTGGGACACAAGCTTGGTGGGGATGCTAAATGATGACAAGGGTGACTTCTCGGCCACGTGTTTCAGACTGGTGGACCCGCGAATAGACTACATGGACAGTTATTTCCAGCTGTGGGAGTTCAGGTTCCTTAATATTGTCGAGTATTTTAAAAATGGCATGTTTAGGGTGCATTGAATTTGTTCACGCAACAAACTGACATTTTCAATCACTCCAATTATTGTAAAGATTTTTATCATTGCGATAAAAAAAAAGTAACCCATAAAAACCAAATTTTACTATACTCCCTTTCTTTGTAAAATATAACAATAATTAAAGACGATTAAAACATATAACATAACACTAAACTTACAGAAATTTAATATATTTCTAAAATATCAGATGTTTTGAGATGTCAAGATTTTGATAGATTCAATTATCATCAATATCGTACCTTATGAATTTCCAGCGTCAAATGATTTAGTCAGAATCAGATTTGAGTAATGTAGAATTCTTCAAAACTAAGCAGAAATCTAAAAGAATTAAACTATTATTTGATTTTTTCCCAAAAAACCCAACTTTGCTGTCATCTGTGAACCAATTGTTTTGTAAATTTTCGAAATTCGTAGTGGTGTATCTATTATACCGACGGAATAATTCAAATTTAGAAAATATTCCGCGACGTTATCGGGCCGCCGCGCCGTTGCTAATCAAACTTTTCTAATGATTCCAATTTGAAAAAACCAATAAAATTTCTAAAAATCCGAAATTATACTATAATTATAATTTTTTTTAACGAAAATTTGATAGATCTTCTTGATCGTCGCCACGAGTCTGCTTGCCAAGTTTCAGCTCGATTTTTTTACAGGAAAAGGGTCAAAAATCGATCCAAAGTTTTTGTTGACGACAAGCAAGCAGACGCTACGAGTTAAAATATAAAGGGAGTAAGAACCGAACGGGTCATGTTAATTCGATATTCAAAGCCAAATAATTAAAATTAAACATACCTATTTTTTCAACACTGCTATTCTTAAAAAAATATATGTCTAACCTCTAAAAACCGAAAATTCAACGTCTAACAAACAATAATTATATCGCTGACCGCGGCGGACATCGGACCGAGTGATCATTCGAATGATTTCACTCGGCGTTGACATTAGTTACTAATTTTATTCGAATAGAATTAGTAAGTACTGAGTAAATAATCGATTGAATAAAGCTACTGATACACATGCTTATTAGTAATAAGCATGCTAATAATGAGCAAGTATGTACAGTTTGTACGTTAATAAGGGCATGCTTATTAGTGGCTTGCTCATTAGCATGCCACTAATAAGCATGTGTATCTCTACCTTTAGGCATAAATTAAGGCAATTACCTTACTTTTGAGTTGCCAAGATTTCACGCTTGTGACGTATCTACAGTTTATTATATCATTGCGTATTACAATATAGGTAGATGTTTGAAATGATAGGTGTTATGTCAATTTCAGCACTTGCTTCTTGTTCCTGAAGCCGGCTAGCTCGGGCGGCCTGCTGAGTACGGAGCTGCTTCGGCCCTTCTCGGGGCCTGGCTGGGTGCTGGTGGTGGTGACCACGGGGGTGGCGGCGCTCGCGTTGCGCTTCACCGAAACCAGGGGAAGAGAGTCCATCTCTCTCGTACACTCTCTGCTCATAGCGCACGGCGCTCTCTGCCAACAGGGTACGTAGAAATTAAAGCCATGTATTCGCCAGGGGACGAATCGCGCAACATTCCGCGCTGCATGTCGCATCAACATCTTCGATCATGTTTCGGGGACAATGTCGCGGTCATTTGACGCGTACACTAGGGTGGGCCACCGTTCTATGAAATTTTTTTTATGATTTCTATTAGTGCACACAAAGAAAAGGGTGCTAAATGATATTTTTAGATCACTTATAAAATTTCATTATAATAGGATATCATCTTCTGCCTCCGGATTGACTTTAAACAACACATATTTTGGAAAAAAAACTCATTTTTGACGAGTCTTTACAACAAGATTTAAAAATTTAAAAAATGCATTACAACGTTTAATAATAAAACGAAATGTACTTGGACGAGATGTTTTTATTTATTACATGAAAATGTTTACAAATATGGCATGAATATTATTATTTTTATAATGTTTGAAACAGCGCAAAAATCCTTCTTACTATTGAATTTAGGCATGGCTTTCCGAAATAATATTTGTTTTTTATGAAGCCTTCTCTCTCAGATTTTTTGCACAATGTGGCTAAAGCTTCTGTCACAGTCTTGACTGCCCTTTCAACAGCTTATGTGCGGCGTGGCAGGCGTAGTAATGAGAGTTATGTGTTGGATGTTTTCGTCAGGTATGGATTTCAATATTGGTGGATCGAATATATTCTCCTGCCAGTCAGTGAGATCTGTATAAGACAATGCATCCAATTTTATAGTAAGTAGTCGAAACAGTCGCAGTCTATTTTCCTGTTTGCTGTGGGCTTTCATAATGCGATGGGCTGCCAGTTCACAGATGTGTCAGACAGCATTGCGATTAATAAATTTTAATGGTGTGCGAAGTAACTGTTTCTCTGAATGGCTTTCAATTCTGTGGAAAAATATCCTGTTGCAGTGATAAGTTTGGACAGGTGCCATGCTCTTTATAGGAAGTTTTCAGAAGGAGATTCCATCGAAACATACAAATGCAGAACCCGATTAGGACGAGTTAGCTATCGGGCGTGAGACATTTTGTCTGGCGATTTGTTAACTAAATCCTTAGCAAGCATGTCTGTTGAAATCGCTGAGACTATTGTATATAAATATATTTGGTCATTGCTAATATCTTGAACAAAAAACTCGGATAACTCTGTTGAAATACGTTTAAATTGAACGATGGGCCTTTTTTTGACATACTTCTAGATCTTTACCGATTTTCCCTGAAAATGTTTTGGATGCCGATGTGCCACCATCAATATGTAGAAACAAGGTGCCAAAATGGTACTACATTCATATGAAGCAGGCAGATAATCCACTGTAACGGTTTACCTAATCTGTTTTCAAGCAGACGTATAACACCTCCATATTTACCAAGTTTCGCGTTAGTTCCATCACATCCAACAGCCACCAAAGATTTTATTGATATTTTTGATTTAAAAAAAAATCTGTGAATGCTTGGTCTATATATTTTGATTTGCCAAAAACTGGTGCAATAACTACAGAACTTCGGGTTATATTGCACCAGCTAACTATTAATGAAATATGCTCTTGAAGAACGCTGTGACTGTACATTTTTCCGACCTTTTCGGATATATTTTTAGCGGTAGGCTTTTTGACTATATCGATAGGAACCACTGACATTAATGCTTTTGTCTGTAGCTGGAGTACATTGTCACTGTCTTATAGACTGGATTCAAATAAAGGAGACGCATTAAGCTTCACTGTACTTTCTTTTTGAAGCCGAAACTTGATTGAAACGTGATTCTTGTCTGAGCATTTTAATTTCATAGCATTTTCCTTTTCAAAGTGTTATTTTATTCGTTTTCGCAATATCTAAAGTTTATATAATCATTATTCTAGTGATTTGTTGGTCAATTAGGAATCTTTTCTCTCTCACTGGTACACTTTTGTATCTGGAGCAAATGCATTCGTAAATATTCTTACACATACAGGACGAAATGTCAAATAATATTTACTGGTACGGCGAAATTCTTCTAATATCTTCTTTGGTATTTGAGGGTTACATTTCAAAAAATTTTGGAATTTCAGATGATACCTCTTCAACGTCACTTTCCCTCGTTTTTTTTACTGTAGGAATTGAAGCTCTTGACCATATTTCTTCAATTTTTGCAACTAAAATGAAAAAAATTCTCTATTTCCTTAAAGCAAGGATGTTCTTTATGAGGTTCATTATCACGTTTTATCTTATGCCGATTCCACTTAGAACTTTATAACATCTTCATAGGTTGATAACGTATTACTTAAATATAAAATATCATACATACATATCCACTTTGGACGTGTAGGAACCATACTAAAAAATTAGGAAAACGATCCCCACACAACCTCGCCTAATTGTAGCCAGAGCTATAATGACACTGACTAAACACGTGAATAGGGCGCACGTCCGTGCTAGGTATTCTTCAACTCTCCCACACTCAACCCATCAACTCCTCATACTCGTAATTATGATATACATTGTCTATGTTTGAAGAAAGTTACGTTTATTGGTTGGAACTCTAATTAGAACAAATCTCGAAAAAAAACGAAAAATCATCATCAATCCGGAGGCATTTAGACTTATCAGAATGTAATAATATTTTACATATGTTAGTTTGAGACCATTTGGCACCTTTTTATCGATGTGCCCCTTAAGAAATGAAAAAAATAATTTTTTGGCCCACCCTAGTGTACACACCGGGACTCACACATCACTTGTCGCGTAAATGTCGCCCAAAAGGATTATGATGATTAGTGCTGCGTATATATTTATTCTAACGAGTTTATCGAAACATATGAGCAGAAAAAGGTGGTGGGTGCGAAAGTATGTACTGCAACGGAAAAGATGGATGGATATTCTATGCGATCTTTGAATGTCTGACGGATCATTTGTCAATTTCATTCGAATGACAACAACTGATTTTGAAGATTTATTACAAATGATCGGGTCTTCCATTGCCAAGCAAGACGCAATATTACGGAACGCTGTTTTTATATCATATCATATAGCATATGTAACTGTAGCGCATGCGTCTTAGCTTGTTATCATACCACGTGGTACAGTCGCGCGGTGCGATGTCCCCGTGCGCTCGTTCACCTCGCTCACCCGAAGAATAAAATAGTGGAAAAAAACAAAGTTTTAGTGTTTTATTCATAATTATTGTGAATTTAGTTTTATATATGTCGCAACCATCTGGTTAAATTAGCCAGGTAATTGGATGCCTAGACCGTTTATTAAACACTGGCATGGATGCCGGTGTTTAATAAACGATAGTTAATTGAACTAGAATCACTCAACGTTTAACAATTTGGCGTTTTAAAAGTCAACCCTTTGAAGATGACTGAACAAGATAGCCAAGTGATTCGAATCTAACCTAACCTAACCTAACCAAACATCACAAATTCATCAATATCCAATTTAACTAAATAACTACACGACGATCAACCATCTGCTTAAACGTTGCGCTCAATGACTTGGCTAGTTGTCCTTCCGCCATTTAGTTGGATGCCGGCATTAAATGAACGGCCTAGGCGTCCAGTTATATACCTGGCTAATTGAACCAGATGGTTTGCTCCTCTGTGAAATCTTATATTGAATTTATCTTGTCACTTGACGAAGAATTCCACTTGAGTTACGCTGGGTTATTTCAATAACTAGGTAAGGTTGCCACCAACGTAATATATATTTTGTTCCAGGTTCTGATGCTGTACCGTCTCGACTATCAGGCCGCATTATATTTTTGTTTCTGTTTATCATGGCTTTCCTTCTCAACAACTTCTACACGTCTTGCGTGGTGTCATTTCTTCTGGACAACAAAGTTTCCCCCATCAACACCATTAGGGAATTGGCCGACAGCCATTTGAAAATAGCCTTGGAAAATTTGCCGTACAATCGAGTAATAATGGAGGTACAGACGATAGTTTATTTTCCTTTTCCTTATTCCTTTTTCGAATTGACTATACTTAACTATACTTGACTATACTTAACTCAACAAGACTCTGATTAAGTGTGTGGTGACGTGATACGCTCATGCACACAAAAGGAACGGCAACATCATACATGCTGACGCCGAGTACCGTGGGCCATAACTCCCCGCGAACAGCGGTCACGAAGGAAGCCGAATTGTCAAACAAGCAACTTTATAAGCGAGGGCGACGAACGCAAACAAAGAGAAATCCAAAGGGGACGGGGTCAAAACCCTGAAATGCAGAAGCAGCGAAATGGAGACAAAAACATCGGCGCACGGGCTGCGGCCGCACGCCAGACAAAACACCAGGAGCTCGTTGTTCTGGATCACTATATACGCCGACGCCTGCAGAGCCGATTAGCTCACTTTGACGCGAACCGCTTATACTGCGGAAGCTCTCGCCATTTATCGATTCATTATTGTGTAACTGGAAAATACTGTACTTGTAACTTTGTCATTATTACATCTCAATAAATACTATTCAAACACCGCGGCTTCATCCTCATCAGCCTTCCACAAGTCTTTACTTGGTAATAATGTGACATAACCCTTCACGTATTTGAAAGAAATATTCTAATACATAGTAACTAATCTAACATACATAACTAGTATGTCATTTTGTACGCCTCTCCCCTATGTAAATATTGTTAAACTTTAATTAAAACACACTTGAGTTTGATTTTAACACTGTTTTATTTTTATTGTTACATATTATATTCATAGATACGAATATTAATGTATCTTAAACCAATAAATATAAATATAAAGGCAGAAATTTATAGTTTGCTTAGGAGCCGGTCGTATAATCTTAGTTTATATATAATAAAGTTAGGTTAAAGCATAGTTTTTTGCACTTTCCACCAATCAAATAAGCCGCTTTCGTAAAAATCTTTGCTTCAAATGAACTATTACTGTTAACCAATTTGATGCAACCGGCCTTAAGATCGTCACAATTTATAGGGACTGTAGAGTGACAGAATGATACAAAAAGTAGACATTTTTTCGACTCGCACTCATAACACAAAAATATGATACACTTTCACACACACAAATAAACGCAACAAAATTGCGTGTATTTTTGTTAATAAATCACTTTTAGTATTCAATTGAATCATAAACCAACAAAAACTGACAAATATCGCAAAACATATCGAATATATTTGTGTATACGAGTACAAATTCGAAAATCAAAAAAAATAAATTGTATTTCCCGCATACTTTGTGCGTGACCTTGAATGAAGGAATATTTGAATTTGCTTTGCGCAACACGCGTTCGGGGCGACATCTACAACTATTCTACACATTTTGACGGCAGAAAACTTATGTTTTTATTGTTTATTTAAAATATAATCCGTGATGTTTTTGAGTTGAAAATGGAACGACAGGTCACCACGGGATTTCTCTACTGGGAAAAAATCACATTTTTCAAATTCGATACGCGGCCGTCGAGAAATAATTAATTTTGTGCCTGTCGCATATATCCGACGTGGCACTCTGGCCCCTGTCATTGTCTGTTGCACATGTCCGACGTGGCCCCACACTCATTAAACAAATATTATGCTCAGCAACTTATTTATTTAAAATTAATCAATTTCAGAATCCTGAAACGGAGGAGATTAGATATTTAAAAGAAAAGCTGATAAAGGGAGGAAAGCAAATGTCAGATATATCGATGCCCCTGAGGGATGGCGTCGCAGAGATAAGAAAAGGGACCACGGCCCTGCACACGGAGAGGGCCAGCCTCTATGCTGTCATCTCTGAGACATTTCTTCCAGAAAACATCTGTCTCATCAAGGAAATAGACGTCCTGCCGAGGAATAAGCTGTCTACTGTCATTCAAAAGAATTCTCCTTTCATAGAAATATTCAAAATAAGGTAAAATAAAATTAATAAAAAACGTACAAACTTATGTATTTTTGTTAATTGAGTAAGAAACTGTGGAGGTGGATGAGCCCTCCGGTTTAGAATGAGTTAAAGCGGTGTTGATGATGTAAAGTCACGATGCTTTTACAGAATTTATTGAATTGCAAAAGTAAAAGTTATAAAGAATACAGTAGGTAAAAAGGTTACAAGTGAAAGCGTGACGGTCGAAGGTATGACCGCGAGGGCTTCCGCTATACTTTCGTTCACTGGGGAAGTGAGATAATCGGCTCTGCCGACGTCGGCTTATATATGGATCCGGGACAAAGAGCTCCTGGTGTTTCGTCTGACGTACGGCTCCAGCCCGTGCGCCGTTGTTTCGACTCCAATTCGCTGCCTCTGCAATTCGGTTTTTATCGGAACTATTGTCTGCGTTCGTTATTCGCTTACAAAGTTGCTTGTTTGCCAATTCGGCTTTATTTGTGACCGCTGTTCGCGGGGAGTAATGACGTACTTGGTGTCCGCCTGTTACGATGCGTCGTTCCTTTAATGTGCGTGAGCGTATCACGTCACCACAACATTTTCATGATTTTCACTTTCAAGTTCGCTAGGATTCGAGCCTAGTACGAAAGGTCACCAATCCCTCTCTCTCTTTCTCTTATCCCATTTCCCATTTCATTTGGAGTCAGCTCTCCTTTTTCTTTTTTCCACGATTCCCTGTTCTGGGCCATTGCTTTTTCCAACCGGGCATTCTTCAGGTCCTTTTCCACACTACTCCACCATGTGGCGCTGGGACGACCTCTACCTCTTTTTATTTATAGTATTTTGAGTGCGGAATGCACTGCATGATCTCCATGCCTCATTACATGACCATACCATCTCAGTCGGGATTCCTTCACCTTTTCAGTAACAGGGGCCACTCTAAAACTACCCCTGATATGCTCATTTCTCACTCTGTCACGTCTTGTTACATCCCCAGACCATCTGAGCATCTTCATTTCACTGGTATGGAGTTTTTGCTCGTGAACCTTCTTTACAGTCCAGCATTCTGAGCTGTAGATCATTGTAGGTCTTACTGCAGTCTTGTATACAAAACCTTTAGTCCTCACAAGATCACCAATCCCAATTACAATAATTTTGCCTGTCTGTCCGTCCGTCCGTCTGTCTGTCCCCGTAAAATTTGTTTGTTTTTATAGTATTTTTTCTTTTTTTTTCCCTTCTTTCATAAAAAAAGTAAAAAAATATTTTTTTACTATTTTTTCTTCTTTTAATTATGTCAATTTTTTCCTTTTTATTTTTTTAATCTTTTCTTTTTTCCATTTTTTCTTAAAAAACCTAATTTTTTGTTATTTATATTTTCAAAAAATAAAATAATATTTATTCCTTAGGAACCGACATGGAAAAGTACCGTCATTTTTGACGGGTTACGGCTATTAAGATTTTTTTTTTAAATAATACAAGTGGTCAAGTGGTCATATAACTATTACAAACAAATAGGCATATTTCTTTCACTATTTAAATATGTAATTTATTGTTTCTGCAATTTGACACTATACGTACCTGCAGTGCCACATGGCTATAGGTTATATTATGTTCAAAAATTACAGCACTCACCCTATGTTAAACATCCTAGAGTTTTACTTATATATAAATAAATTTAAAAATTGGATGCATGTACTTATGTACGCGCGTTAGAAGTAAAACTTCTTTGGCATACATAAAAAAAACTACGTGCTGTGTTGTATACCTTACCTTGGAACGTAGCTGAATAGAATACGCACGAGTATTCTGTCTCCATTCCAACTCAAGGTATACAATACAAACTAGAATTACTATCAATGACAGTTCTCCATCTACGGATAAAAAATCTAAAATACACATTTTATATACAATACTCGTATTGCTTGTATAACAAAGAAAAAATGAAACAGTAAGCACATAACAATCACCATTATGAATTTGATACACTCAAAACATCAGCAAATAGAAAATAAAAATCAATAACAACAATAATTTTCTTAATTGCATTTTCGACCGGCGTTACAATCGTCACTTATAAAATTGCTATTGGTTAAATCATCACTCAAAAAATCGCCATCTTAGCTTTTGATTAGTGAGCCGTAAGTTTATGCTATGAAAAATTGCGTTGCAAGATGTGCACGCATTTCGTTGCATCCTCAAATTTCACTCTAAATAGGCCCAAAGAAATATAACTTAAAAAATTCCTCATTGTTGGTGTTTCCTCCAAAATATCTATTGAATGATTAGGCAATTAGTATATAATTAAAATGTCTTAAAAATGGAAATTGTTTCATATTTTGTATATATTTGTTTATGGATTAATAAAAATTATGTGTTTTCTTTATTATTTCGTGCGAGTAGGAACTCGACAATTTATCTACTGAAAAATTTGAATGAAGAAATATTTGAAACATGTTAAATTGTAATTTAATATTTTTGTTTTGAATAGATAAATATCGCAGGGAAGAAAGTTTTTGAGAAAAATAGCCCTCTTTCGTAATATTTCTTCAACGTAACTACGTGTCTAATTTTATATTTTTTATATTCTTGTTTCTTTTGATAGCTATTTTTCGTAGAATTCTCTTTTTGTCGACGGAATATTTAGAAGTTTTCGAGTGTTCATTTCCTCGTTTCGTACGATAAAAGAATCGGTCGGCAGCCGGGAACTGGGAAGACATTTGTTAGTCGCGGAGATTGAACAGTTTCTTTTTTCCGGGGTCAGAAAGAACAGTTGGAGTAGAAATTAAAACGGAAATTATTTTTCATCACACGTTAATTTTTCATGCACCCATCTCTGTAGCCTCGCAATTATCTTTCTTTCACCCGTCACCGTTCATCTTCTATAACATTGCTACTGGGAGGGGAGCTCTGTGATGTTTATTTATTACGGCGCCATCTAGAATGTTTCTGAGTTGTACATTTGCAGCCGCAAGGTGTTCAATGGATCAATGTTTTAAGAATAGTGCTCTACTGTCTGCCTTTAACAGGAATTGCATATTCAACATAACTCATTGCATAATATATATATAAAATGGGTTGCAATCCTAGAATTGGTCTGCAACAAGCACTCGCTTTCTCCACTCCTCTCTGTCACCTGCCAGCCTCTTCATTTCTTAGTAGGTGCTAGAGCGCACATCTCCCCTAATCTGGTCTACGTAGTTTTATCTCGGGTGGCCTCTACGATTGTTGCCTTCAATATTTCCCTCGACGATGGTAAAAAGCAGGCCCGGATGCCTTATATTATGGCCTATCCAAATTGCTCGTTGTTGGGCGATTCTGTTAAGGAACCGCCTCTTTTCGCCCACCCTGCTCAACACCTCGTCGTTTCGGATATGTTCTGACCAATGGATCCTCGCCATGCGCCTGTAGCACCACATCTCAAAGGCCACTAGTCTCCCGGCCATTCACACTCCAGACAAGAGTTTTAATCGAGTTTTTCCTAACCTTTAAATCTATGTTGGGAGATTCAAGGATTTTGGACTTTTTGTTGAAGGCGACTCTTGCCTGTAGTATTCTGCTTATGATGTCTGCCTTTGAGTGGCCATCTTGGATAATTTTGCTATCCAAATATGTGAATTCTTTCCAAAACAACATTTGTCGACACTTCTTCTCTTCCATCAACCATGCACTTTGTTTTGTCTTTGTTTATTTTCATGTTGTATTTATCTGCCAAGACATTTTCCATCTTTCTCAGAGCCTCGTTCAATTCTGGTTCAATATAAACAATTCATAACAATGTTTAAATTTACAGATCCCTGTGGGCAGCAGAGACAGGTCTGGTGTCCCGGACAGATCGCATCTACAGAGCAGGGCGGCCAATGTGCCTGTCGGGAGGGGTTGTGGCAGCCGTTTCGGGGGAGCGGCTCTTCGCCCTGCTATTTTTCTTGTTCCTGGCAGCCCTCGTGGCCAGCGTGCTGTTTATATTAGAGTGTATTGTGCACAACATGAAACATTAACTATGCATTGTGCAATGCTGCATAGAGCTTGACCAACGTAAATTGGCGTGCGGCGACTTTAGAACTAAAAACCGCCCCACCCGCACCCGGCGGTAACCCCTCGCCCTGTCATTCAGTTCAATCTCGTATTTACGGGTGAGCTGTGACATCTCGATTTCCAATATACACTGAATTATTGTGTCCAAAACATCCAAAACAGTCCGGGGTGGTGCAAGAACAATTGCCAATGAAGTATTAAAATTTTGCGAAGCTGAAAAAGCAAATAATGGACCAATATTACCGATTGACAGGACTCAAGATAGAGCGGCCGCCGTTATTGGTTTGTTTCTTTAGTGTTGCCCGACCAAATTTCTATTAAAGGCTCCGACACCGGTCACCGGACATTCTGTGTATAAGTAATAAATTTACACCCTGGCAACTTCTGTTTCGCGACAGGGACGCCCTCCCTCGCATGCCAATTTATACCGGTAGCATTCTATTAAACTATGGCTTAGTGCAAGTTTTTGGCCACATTATGCACCAAATTAGATCCTACAAAGGGAGGAAAATCTGAGCACAACTTTGGCACAATGAAGAATGGAAGAGCGACATAAACGTGGATGTACAGAATCTGGTAGAAGAAACCCTGGAGTCAGTTATGAGGGTGACCCAGTGACCCAGGCGATCGTCTTGTTAAGTGTATTCCATGTATTTATGACTACTATATACAATAATGAATACATGAAAGAAGAAATAATCATCTCAAAAAATGAACGTCAGAAACTTGATTACAGACAAAATAACATCCAAGACAACTTTTATTCTTCAACAACATTTTTCAGAATTAAGAATGGCTATTTCCTATTTCCCCGTTGTACCTTTTTCACAAGGTTAAAGTTTTTATGTGGATGGAGTACAGACTGTCAGCTCCTTGGGTATACATGCTGGGAAACAAAAGAAACATCCATCGTCAGTACTTCGAATGAACCGGGAGGTCCCGTCCTCTAGGGAAGCATTTTTAGCTTCAGTCCCGGACGGAAACTCAGATGCCTACCAGTTTTCTTTATTTGGGTTACCTTTAATTTAATGATGCAGATATGTCACACCTTCTAATTTCCATAATGCATAATATAATGTAAGTAATTATTGAATTTCTGGGTATTTTAGTTACCTTACGCCTTTTATCTTTCTGCCGTCAATTAAAACCTGTTACGTTATTTCAAAAACAAATATTATTCTCAATCATTAAAAGATACCTACAGTAAACTTGTTTATTTTATTTAATAAAAATATTCATTCATTATAACATGACATGCGTCAAAATCAATTTTGAAAAGTCAATATATTTTCTTAATAGGCAAACACAAACCAGGGCTGCCAATAGAATTTCATAAACGCGCTATTTTTTTTAAGTATTTTTTTCACATGTGAATATAGGTAAGAAAATCGGGATAGCAAATAGTGTGATATCAAGGGTGAAAATAGATTTATAACCATAGCCAAAAAAACACGTTCAGTTAGTATGAACTCGAACATTGAGAGCAAGTGAGAAAAACATAGTCATCGAGAGTGAGGAGAGAAACATGAATATCGAGAAAGTAAAAGATAGTAGGTAACTGATGCCTTCTAAACATGGTGCTGAAGTCAGATGCTTAGATTCATAAGACAGTAATATGTATGAATGCCTCAATTCTGGAAGAATTCAGGAATCAAAATAAACTGTCCACGATTTCTGAGATTCATATACTAATTTTTTTTACACATAGAGAAAGCTACTCTAGCTGATAGAGAAGAAGAAAATGAACTAAAAAGATGGAATAGTAGAGAGAAAGAGCGCGATCCATAATTCAATGAACAAATCAGATTAAGGACAATGGTGGCTATCCCATTGCAACGGCAATCCAAACTGCAAGTAGTTCGGTAGGGAATGGTAGAGAAGAATCGCTAAGAGCATCTTTAAATCATAACCACGGGTTTCTCAATAAAGGAATCGATTGTAAGAAAGAAGCGCGTAAATTTACATATACTATAACATATAATCAATGGACCCATGGATAAAGCGCACTACGTACACTAATGACATATCATATCAGGCAACAATATTATAATAAGATGGCAGAATTACGCACTATCAAAACCTCTCGAAATGACTAGTCTCATCTCATAAGTTCTCGAAACATCGTGACGCCACATTTATTTATAAAAGGAGACCGTCCAGCTGCTGCGCCATCAAGTTTTACCTAAGTGCGAAAATTGAATTTTGCGTCACGTCAAGCCGAAACCCGCTCCGCTAGGCGCCTCCGAGCCACGGCCGCCTGCACAGCCGCCCCCGACCGCCACCGCCCTCGTCGAGCCGCTGCCGCTCCGCTAGGCGTCTCCGAGCTAAAGTGACCACCGGTAGCAGTGACTTTTTGTGAAGTCTGTGCAATAGGCATGATGACAGATTTTGAAATAACCTTCTATAATATAGGTATACGTCTACCATTACCGAAAATAACATTATTTATTTAATAAACGAAGTTTTTACACAAAAATTGCATTTTCATCAATATATTTTTATTTTATTTTTTTCAATTGATTGAGCAACATTGTAGATTGACATTTAAAAAAAATATTGATTATTTTATTTGTATATATCAACTTTTATGTGAGTTTTTTTTTTCACCAACATGTTTCAGAAATTACCATTCCATGATCAGGGTGCTGTATAACTGTCAAAAAATTCGAATGAAATGTCTTTTGTTCTTTGTTTTTTCCAAATTATTTAAAAATTATTTTTACACAACCTTTAACCGTTTCACTGCCACCTATTAAAACCTACTAGCCTATTGTCAATCGTGTACCCCAAAAAAATTACTCTAAGGACAATGAAAAAGGATTGTTAGTGACACCATGTTGAAGAGAAATAGGGAAGAAAAACACTATTTGCAAAATTTTCATCATCCCTCCTATTTGCCAACCCTGTCAGAAATGTACATAAGTGATATATAAACGTACATTTATCCTGTCATAAGGGGTATTCTTGGAGGCAAGATTTAAAGGATTCATTATTACAGACGTACTCGATACGAGACGTGAATTACATTTAATTTCTGAAGCTACATACTTTTGTACATCATCTCATCAAAATGACAAACTTTAAAATAATTTTTGTACTTCTATTTTTAACATCTGTTTATTTAAGTTGTAATGCGAGTACCAATACCAAAATTGAAACAGTCTACTCTGAATTGGCATTGGATTATTTCAAGTCGAGAGAAGTACACAGCGTTATAATGTTTCTGTGTTGGAGAATTGAAGGTATGTACATATCAAGGCGCAAATCTAAATCAAATTTATTTTTTTGTAAGAAGACCCCTTAGGTACTTGTTTAATTTTTCTACAAATTTTTTTTGTAGATCGCTACAATATATTAAAATTATTTAGCAAAAATGGCATACGTGCGTCACTTCCGAATGGAAAGCAGCATATGGAAATAAAAAAAATGAAAGAAATGTTTTCCATTCACGGACAATACTTGGGGGCTGTTTTTGATTCATTTTGCTATAATTCAAGTGTCCCATTTTATCAGGTGAGCCATCATTACATCATGACACATTATTATTTGAAGGTCTCTCCCCATAACCTGTGCCTGAGTCTGTCTCATGACTGAGAATTTTGGAATACGACTGGTGCTTCTCTACGAAGAATTTCGCTTTTACGGCGAAATATTCTGCAGCATACGGTTCGCCTGCATTGTACTTCTCCGGCCGCCACCACATTCTCGGCGATTTGAAGCGAACATAGCGGACCACCCTTACATTGCTTGTTTCTGTGCGGAACACAACGATATTATTAAACATTGCTCTGCCTTTGCTTTTGGAGCCCTCACATTGTTAATATTGTTGTTATTTTTTTCAGAAATACAATTTCTTTAACGCCTCGTTCCCCTGGTTGATATTTGATAACCAGAGATTCGAGGAGGCGTTGCTTTATTCACAAACTCTTCCACTGAGCATCGTAACAGATATGACCTTAACTAGGACATCTGTATTTAACGGTTCATACATCATAGAATTGTACGATGTTTACAACCCTGGATACGATCGGGGAGGAAATCTCAACGTAACGAGTATGGGAGAATGGTCCCCGGGGAAGAAAAGTGAAAATGAAAGATGGAGAATTTTTGTCAACATGCCAAAAGTAAACAGGCGATCAAATCTGAATGAGCTCAGCATTCGAGCCGTAACGTTTACGGAGCACAGAGCCAAAGATGAACCACTGGAGTCGTATCTAGTGGACGAGCGCTATCCTTATGAAGATTCTGTCTTCAAACTGAACTATCAACTGATCCTGCTGCTTCGAGAAATGTACAACTTCACGTATGGAATTTTATTATAAACTAATGAAGTCATTTTATAATGGTGAATGTATTGTTTTACAGTTATTTATTCAGATTATTCTCATTATGATCCTATTTAAGAAATTTGATAAAAATGTCATCATTTCTCTTAACCTTATTTTTTGTCAGAAAAATGTGTTAAAGCCCGGTCGCCGAAAAGAGAGAATTTCGTACATTGACCCAGCGCTGCGTATCCTTGTCGCTCGTGTACAAATACGTTGCTGTCACGCTCACACAGGCACAGCCAGCATATTTGTGCGTGAGCGACAAGGATACGTAGCGCAGGGTCAATGTACGAAATTATCTCTTTTTGGCGACCGGGCTTTAGCAGCCGTTAAAACAGAGCAATTATAATGACTATTTTGGTTGTGCCCGATTAATATATTCGAGAATATAAGTTACTGACATTCCACGACAATGCTGATATACCAAGCTCTTAAAAAACACAGTTGAAATGTCATCAAATCAAAATATATTAATTTCATTATCTGCCTATCTAGCGTCCGTAACATATATATATTTTTTAAATATTCGTTGCATCACTACTAATAATTTATGTATTAAGAGAGAATTGAGAATATGTGCAATCTTTTATAGGATCACCCTCGTCATGGCTGACAACTGGACGGACAAAAATGCTAATGGATTCTACCGTTCTGGAAATTTGATGGGAGTTCTCGGAGACAAAAAAGCGGACATCATGGCAGGTGCTTTGCAGTTGATGCTAGACAGACTCGATATCACAGACACGCTGCACATGACTTATCCATTCAGGTACTACAATTCGGTTCAGTACTAATAGCAGGGGCGTGCGGTGAGAACAGTAAGCATGACTTTTATTTAAACACTGGCTTTAACCTGTCAAAAATTACGGTACTTTTACATGTCGGTTCCTGAGGAACAAGTATGCATTTATCTTATTAAAAAAAAATTGTTCGGAAAAAATTTGTTATCGAAATATATATAAATATTTAATTTCGTCATATTTAATTTTAATATATAAATATGAGTTACGGACAGACAGACAGACAAAGAAATTATTATAATTGGGAAATATTTGAAAAAAAAAATAGGAATTAAATATCTGCAGAATATTGCCGAAGAAATTATGAAATCTGAATAATCACAATTATAATAAAGACAATTGTCCATCTGTCCGTCCCCGTTACTTCGTGTAACGTATGTAACTTTTTTATAGTAACTTTTTTTTTTCAAAAACCTTTTTTTAAAATTATTTTTTAGATTCTGTTTTTTTAGATTTAAAAAAAAAGAATAAGTACATAAATTATGATATTTGAATATCCCAATTATAATCTGAATAAACCCAATTATAATAATTGAGATTATGTATTCAGATTCTTTCTATCTGTCCGTTCGTCCGCGTAACTTCGTGTAACGTCCGCAACTTTTTTATAGTAACATTTTTTTTTCGAAACGATTTTTTTTTTTCGAAAAATAATTTTTTCAAAAAATTTTTTTTGAGAAATTATTTTTTTGATTTTTAAAAAAAATATTTTTTTGAACAAATTTTTTCGTCATTTTAATTAATTTTTTAAAATTAAATATATAAGTGCTTTCCACTATATTATTATGATAGGTTACAGCTAGTATGTTAATAATTGTGATTTGAATATTACGAGATACCTATCATTTTTTTTTTAAAATACGTGCTTAGGATAAAGTCATGCTTCTTGTTCAGTACCTGCGACTGACTAATAATTAAACTAAACTACATACTAAGCCCGCACATATACTTTTTATTTATAGAATTAGAGATAGCTTTATTCCATTAATTTCTATCTCAAAAATGATTTCACCTCACTTTACCTAAGTAATGTACTTAAAATGATAAATGACACTTTGTGTACAAAAAATATTATTAATTTACATCATTATTATACATAATGAGTCGATAGTTAATAAGATTAGGAATGACCAAGCCAAATAGAAATCCATCTCTGTCGTCATAGAACAGGGTCTGTAATCTACGGTATATCCCTTGAGTTGACAGTTCTTGCGGCTGGTTTGTTTCGTTTTTCATTGCATTCAAATAGTTTTGCATTTCTTGTGCTTTAGCAGTTGTGCTGTGAGAGGTGATATGCTATTTATTTTTTGTTGGTTAAAGAAGTATAACTCCTAATTTTTATTTCACGGGCAAGAAGCTTAGGTGTAACAAATAATCTAACAAAAAAAAATTAAAATATTGATTTTCAGGCGTAATTCGGAAGAATATTGTACACATTAAAAAGAATATTGCTTAATACTTACTCCACTTTAAAAATGTAGAGGTATCATGAGCAGCTGCGAAATCTATGTATACTGTTTCACGAGGAAGGACTACAGATGTCTCTAACCATACTCAAATCAAATATACGAAAGGTTCCCAGAATTGGAACATATTTATATACAACTTTTAAAAATTTGATAATGTGTGGATGTTGGACAATGGAATTGGTGAACGCTACATTATGTAGATCACTTAAGCTCATGCAGGTTGTAAGCCCTGGGCCATCATATAACAGACCTCCATACACGTTTCTCATTAAAATAGCTTCGCCTTTGCGAGACTTCTCTGATTCATTTTAATTAAATTAAACAATGTTTGTATTAATTTTTATTTTTCAGATCAGGATTTATATTTCGGTACTCGGGCAATTTTGGCAACATTCAACTCAATTTCCTCGCACCATTTGTAGGCATTGTGTGGTACATTATGTTGCTGGTGACCATTATAACCATGATTACCATATGGTTTATTTTTGCTTTCGAAAACAAGTACTTGCCCCAGGAAAATAAAATAAAATGGAGTATTAGTGATACTATTTTATCCGTATTGACTGCATGGTGTCAGATGGGTGAGAAATAAATATTTAATAGTATACATTCCAACTAGGGAATGCAATCCCGATCCCGCGAGATCTCGAGGCATTTTACGAGATCAATCCCGAACCGAAAAATCGGACGAGATTATCGGAATCAGCATTTTAATGTTTTGTATGTTTAATTGTATTAGGTCCTTACATATGAAATTGGCGTTTAGTATGGGAGGAACATAAAGCCGATTTTTTTTTATTATAATATATTTATTTAATCAAAGTATGTACCATTGCTATCTATGCACTTTTGCCATCTCATAGGTAGTTCATCGATCCCTTTACTAAAAAAACCATTCGGACGGGAATCAATAAAATCTTTGAAGGCGGTTTGGACTGCCCCATCGGAGTTGAATTTTTCCTTTGCAAGAAGTTATCCAAATTTCGAAAAAAATGGTAATCTGTTGGGGCAAGGTCCGGAGAGTACGGTGGATGTCTTAGACATTCTAATTGAAGCTCCTCTAATTTGGTAGCCGTCTGTTGTGCAGTGTGTGGTCTAGCGTTATCATGAAGCAGCAATGGCCTAGAGCGATTAACCAGCCTCGGTTGTTTAGCAGCTAGCTTTTCCATCATGGTTTGCAGTTGCTGACAATAGACATCTGCCGTAATCGTCTGGCCAGATTTTAGAAAGCTGTAGTGAACGACACCAGCACTAGTCCACCAAACGCTCACAAGTAACTTTTTTGGAGTCAATTTTCGCTTGGGGCATGGTTTGGCTGGTTCGGCAGGGTTCAGCCATTGCGATGAGCGCTTCCGATTATCGTACAGGATCCACTTTTCATCACAGGTAATGATTCGATTAAAAATCCCTTCATTATTGTGCCGGTTGAGTAATGCAACGCAGCAGTCAACGCGCGTTTGTTGATTTGCTTCACTCAATTCGTGAGGTACCCACCTTTCAAGCTTTTTCACCTTACCAATTTGCTTCAAGTGGATTAAAACAGTTTTATCACTAACACCGCAGCCTGCAGCTAACTCGGATGTGGTTTGCGATGGATCCGCTTCCACAATAGCCTTCAATTCTTCATTATCAACTTTGGTCTCCGGCCGTCCACGGGGCTTGTTCTGCAGGTCGAAATTTCCAGAACGAAAACGTTGGAACCAAAAACGCACTGTGTTTTCTTTTGCGGCACCGTCGCCATACACATTATTAATCCTTCGAGCCGTTTTTGCAGCACTGGTGCCACGTTGGAACTCGTACTCGTAAATAACGCGATATTTCAAGTTTTTCATTTTGTAAACTGAGTGACGCAAAGAAAAAAACAATTGAGGAAAAAACAAATGAATTATAATTTTCAAAACACAAATACATGAGTAAATAGCTGTATAAATTTGGATTTGGAATTCCTAACCAAAGAGAAGATATTTGAGATCAAATTTGCCAGTACGGCAAAACGCCAATTTCATATGTAAGGACCTAATATATGTCTATAGAGCTTTTAGTAAGTACTTAAAACTTATGTTCATGTCACATTCAAATAATGAAAGTAGTTTTGAATAATATTTGCTGTATTTTATCAACCTAACATAGTTATAAAAACTACTACTAGTTAGTTAGTAGTTTTTACTCTACTACATTGACTGATTGATACTTGGAAAAACGCCTACAAAAACTTTAATGCAATGATTAATAATGAACATTTTATTAAAATTGCTATAATAAAAATGCAAGGCATTGCCGTTAATTTCTATTCAGCTCTATAAACAAACAAAAAACACAAAAGTATTCGGGATCCCCATCCGTAGGGATCCCGCGGGATTGGAAATTCTAATCTCGAGGGATCCCAAAAGGGCAATCCCGACTCATTGCATTCCCTAATTCCAACTGTTAACAATGCACTTTTTTATTATTAAGGCACGTTCACTGAACATGGTGTTGGTTTTCTGACAATGGCTGTTCTAAGAATTTGATACATATTAGTATGTACCCAAAAGTTCACTACAGGAAGTCGAGTTGTCTTGGATGCTGAGCAAGAGCATTTCTTCAGAAGGAAGGAAGAAGCAGAAGCAGAAAAAGAAAGGTGAAAGGAAAACAGAGGCTACATACTATAGACGTACCACTATAGCTAGGCGTGCGAGGGAGGGCGTCGCTGTTGTCAGGGTGTAAATTTATTACACAATACAGAATGTCCGGTGACCGGTGTCGTATGAAATACAGAAATTTGGTTGCGCAGCACTAAAGAAATCATGCAGTAATGGCGGCCGTTCTATCTGTCAAACTGTCAGAAGGTAATATCGGTCCATTATTCGCTTTTTCAGCTTCGCAAAACTTTAATACTTCATTGACAATTGTTCTTGCACCATCCCGGACTGTTTTGGATGTTTTGGACATAATAATTCAGTGTATATTGGTAATCAAGATGACACAGCTCGCGCTCAAAGACGAGAATGAACTGAATGACAGGGCGAGGGGTTACCGCCGGGTGCGGGCGGGGTGGGTTTGAGTTCAAAATTCGCCGCACGCCAAGTTACGTTGGGCAAGCAATATGTGCTGCCTTTTACAACAATCAATTGTTTCGGACAGGAATCAGATGCTGGCCCTGAAAACCAAAGAGAGCTCAATAGTTCGACACGATCGACGTGAGATGGTGGCGTCATCACGAAACAATGCCAGTTGTGCATGTAAACAGATGAAATAAAAGACTTTATGTGACGCACTGTTTTTGGACTCTATGAATAATGTTAATTATTATAGAGTTAAATATTGACGTGTACAATGTAATATTTATGGATTTTTTGTCACATCTTTTATTTTTTAATAAAGAGAGTAAATCGCTTGCAAAGCGATGGATGATGCGCTTCTCGAAGCAATTGGCCGCTCACGGCATTTTTGACTGACGTATGGTCGTATGGAAATCGAAATATTTTCCAAATATTTCTGGAATTTGACCCGCATGCGAGGCGTGATAAACTCGGTATAGTTTTGAGACTGACATATGGTCAGTATGAAAGTGGAAATATTTTCGAATATTTCTGGATTTTAACCCGCTCACGGGGCGTGATAATTTAGATTTATGAGACTGGTATGGTCAACATAATTCCGAGAACTAGCCATATGGGTGCGCCCGACTGGTATTCCAAAGATTGAAGTGGGGCGGCGGGCTGCTGACCGCCCCCGTATAGCTTGCTCTTGACTCTGATCTATGGGGACCCAGCCCATAAAATCAGAGTCTTGTCGCACAAGACCGAGTGCTTCGGCCTCCTGGATGTAGACTGGTGGAGGAGCATCATTACTCCGAGATTAAAGAGATATTTTTAGAGATTTTTGACATAGATATTTGTCTAGACATGTTTCATTTTCAGTCAATCAATTATTACATTATGGTAAACTTAATTTACAAAGAAAGGAAGTAAAATAAAAACTTGGTTTTTATGGGTTAGTTTTTTATAATGTGAAAATGTTCCAGGATCAGCAGTACAACCGTCGACGTATGCAAGTCGCCTTGTCTACATAGTATTGTTTCTGAACTCTTTGATTCTGTACAACTTCTACACTTCCAGCATTGTTTCATCCCTCCTGAGTTACAGATCTCAGAAGTTTTCCATTATAAACTTGGCTGATAGCCCAATGCAGTGTGGGTCTGTCGAAGCTGGATATGTTCACAACCTACTCTTTGATGTAAGTCTTAGCTCCAGTCTGCTAACAGTTCTTCTATCTTACTTCAGTCTACTAACTCCTTCCTTTTACAGTTCCAAACAAATCACAAACAAATTTTAAGGTTGAAAAATACTACTAAAACGCGATGCGACGTGACGTGTCGACACTTGATGCGAATCGTACACATATATAACACGCCACGCGATGCTACAACACGCTTTGCTAGTATCATTGCTTCGCGAAGGTCGGAAGTGTATTGACGTGGCCGTGGATTTACTATTTAAAGAAGAGCTGGATTAAGATTTTGAAGAAGATTCTTTGCAGATTTCAGGCATATATTTTATACAGAAACAGTTTCTTCCCAAGTATTATTTCTAATACTATGATCACAGTATTAGCCTGAACTCATATCATGTAACACTGGGTACCGTTTCACATATTCTATTAATTGCTCATCCGACATTTTAAACAAAAGCTAACAAAAAAATATCTATAATACAAGAATGTTCTTGAAAGACTGACGCGTGGTGTCGGGTGTTAACAGGAAACACACTACGTGCGATGTGCCGGGTGACGTGTGTGCCCCCTCTCCCGGCAACACGTCGACCTGGATCGACTGGATGTTATAGACGTATCACTATAACTTGGCGTGCGAGGGAGGGCGTCCCTGTCGCGTAACAGAAGAAACAGGGTGTAAATTTATTACAAAATACATAATGTACAGAATGTCCGGTGACCGGTGTCGTATTAAATACAGAAATTTGGTCGGGCAGCACTAAAGAAACCATGCAGTAATGGCGGCCGTTCTATCTGTCAGACGGTAATATCGGTCCATTCGCTTTTTCAGCTTCGCAAAACTTTAATAATTCATTGGCAATTGTTCTTGCACCATTCCGGACTGTTTAGGATGTTTTGGACACAATAATTCAGTGTATATTGGTAATCAAGATGTCATAGTTCCCGACCAAATACAAAATTTGACTAAATGACAGGGCGAGGGGTTACCGCCGGGTGCGGGCGGGGCGGGTTTTAGTTCCAAATTCGCCGCACACCAAGTTACGTTGGGCAAGCAATACCGCATGGGGTTGCGTTTTATCGCATGGCGTGTTATCTATTTGTATCTGACCATATTAAATATATGAAATTGTTAAGTATTGACATGAGTGGCGTGGCGTCGCGTCGCGTTTTAGTAGTATGTTTCAACCTTTAATCTCAATCAATATATTTATATTCTCTCTGTTGATATTATTTACATAAAAGCTCTTTTTTACAACTATCTCTTTTAAACATTATCTGCCTTAAATACCAATGGAGTAAATCTCTTGAAGAAGCCGAGAGCCATCAGAGTTTGTACTGGTGATGATGACGATGAGTCTAATATTTCATATATAAACATATTTCGCTATCTATTTTTAACTTGACT
The DNA here is from genome assembly GCA_016648135.1 of Agrypnia vestita. Taxonomy (NCBI): domain Eukaryota; kingdom Metazoa; phylum Arthropoda; class Insecta; order Trichoptera; family Phryganeidae; genus Agrypnia; species Agrypnia vestita. The sequence continues at coordinate 54,626 of JADDOH010013925.1, forward strand.
AGTTATCATTTTCTACACTTATAAAAATAATAAGTAGGTTTATTACAGGATGCAAAAAATATATATTTTTAAAAATAAAAACAAAAATCGTAACCATTTACTCTCTGAGATTTCTCCAAGTCCCTTCGAGTTTGCATTCCTGTTTCACATTTTTAATTACATTTTGCACAATTAAATAAAAGTGTATAATAACTAGAGATGAAACTGATAGTGATTTGGCCGGATACCGGATACCAGATATCCGGCGAGCCCCTAGGCCGGATATCCGGCTGCCGAATGTTCAGCCGGATTCGTTTTTAGTGTTGAAAAATTCATTTTTAGTGTCTTAGAAATGATCAATTGTGTAGGTACGCAGAATATTTTTTCTTACGAGTGGAAAGCTGAAATTTTGAAGACAAATCTGTACTAAAATGTTTAAGAAATGTAAAATATTAACAAAGTTATAAAATTTTCATTATCTTACTCTACGAGTACCTACAATTTTAAAATATGTTTTGTTCAACGAGACTGGGCCATTCTAAAACTAAAACTAAATACTCAAAACAGCGTTTCAACGATCAGTATTAAATTTTTTTGACTGCTTAATTTGAATAATGTTAGAACAATTTTTGGCAGTAGTGACTGCCAAACTGCCAAAAAGACTGCCGAAAATTGTTCTAGCAGAAAGCATGATATATCTTAGTATTTTCTGTCAGAAAAAAAAGATTAAAATGACTTCATGATTTTATTAACTTGAAAACCAGACATCATCAGAAAAAGCCCGACAAAAAATCTTGGAATTTATAAAAATAGCTCACGATGAATCTTCCAATAAGCTTATTGCCATCTACGCTTGCTAAAAGAAACAGATGTGACGAGACTGTCACAGATCAACTGATCAACGGATCAACAGTAACTAGTGAAGCTCGCGACACACTTCGGGATTGTTTCGACGAAGTGGCAAATGAAAATAATAGTCAGTGTCAGGAACAAGAAAAGATCCTAATTGCGAGCGAGATTGACTATTATTTGAAGACAGTTCGTATCGATAGCCGCGACCATTATATTTGGGGGTCAGCTAATTCAAAACAGTATCCAAATTTGACAAAGTTTGCCAGAATTTATCTTTCAGCTCCTTGTAGCAGCGCATAGAGCGAAATACTATTGTTTTTAAAGCGGTAAACAAGCGCAATTGCTTACCCGTCAAAATGCAGAGAAATTAGTGTTCATCTATCTTAATTTGCCATTGGTTAATTTTGAATACTAACCAGTTTGTTGATTAAATAAATAATAACGATTTTTCTGACTGTCTGGTTTTTTTTTGCCCGCTAGTATCTTCCTTTATCAATTTACTGGCGATAATATTTTGAAATTTTCGCAATTGTATGAATATCTGGTATCTGGCCGGATGCTGAGGCACTATCCGGTATCCGGCTGGATAGTAAAAATAGGCCGGATACCGGATAGTTACCAGATATCCATTTCATCTCTAATAATAACTCAACATGGCTACTAATTTGAAGGAATAAAACTAATATTAACTTGTTTTATAGATTCCAATGTATCCTAACATGGCCTATTTCAATTCAAAAAAGAAAACAAAGAATTTCTACTACTCCATAGATGCAGGCCTGAAAAGGGTTCAAAATGGAGGATTCGCCTTTCACTCTGAGTTCAGCTCGCTGTATAATCTGATTGAAAACTCTTTTGAAGCGACTGAGATATGTGAACTACAGGAAGTGGATACAATTCCTTTAATACAACTGGCAATTCTGGCCATGAAGAATTCACCGTATTCAGAGATGTTTAGAGTGGGGTAAGCTGTAATTAAAAATTTCATCGTATAGTTGTGGAACAACGTCGTATAGTTGGTGCTGGTTGTTTTATTAAATTTCGATTCATCTTCACTGCTGGATATAGGCCTCTTGCATACTTTTCCACCCTTCTTTGTTTTTTGCTTCTTGTAGCCATTCCTTCCCCCCCGCAGGGCCTATATCATTGGCCAAGGTCTCCATGGATCCTTGCATACATTTGAGCTTTGGGAGCGTCCATAAACCATGTGTTTCGATCAAGGAGGGTTTAGGTAGAATGCTACGCTGGGCTACGTGAGGGGATGGGGGGTCGAGTCGAGCTACATAATTCTTTCATTTATTTTATTTGGCACAATTAAAATGGCATAGAATATGCGATCGATAAATCTGTGTATACCGGTTTGCACATAATCAATAATTTTAAAATAGTTTAGGTAAACGTCCATAACCCACGTGGTTTATGGACTTTTCTACATTTTTCTTTGTGTCATCGTTTCCACTCTATACATCATCACCGGCAATATGCAGATTCGGAGGCTTTTCTTTTTAAACTAATTGGGATCTCTTTGTTTTCAAAAATATGTCTAAGTTTGCCAAAAGCAGCCCAGCTCATTACTATGTTTGATTTTCTTTGTCCATTTTTATTCACCCACTATTTCAATATTATTATTATTAATTGTGATGATTTTGCCCTCTGGACTCAAAATTTTTGTTTTCTCTATGTTCATATCGATCACCAGATTGTAATTTTCAGATTAGTAAAAGCCAGAGAAACCGGGCAGCTGAACCGATTATTGTTGAAATGGAGTTCGAGAAAGCCAATATGCCAGGCCAGCAAAGGTGTCAGTGAGGTCAACATCCACCAGATTGCCTCGCTCTTCTTTATCTTAGTGTCGGGTCACCTCATAGCAATTGCAATCTATTTCTTTGAATGTAAAAATGCACAAAAACTCAAGGATTCAAAATCTTTATATGAAAAATCTTCAAATAAGAAACACTTTGAATACTATAATTAAGACAATATCGATATTTATTTTGTTTTTGTAGCTTGTGTAAATTTTGTAGCTTAATAAAAGAGACAAAACAAAATAATTCAATTTTAGGAATCACGCTGTATCATCATAATCATCAGTATGTATTTATAAGATAATACTATTATATTATGTTATCTATGGATAATACATAATTTAATATAAAGAGGTAGTGACAGATGTGGATAAAAAAATCAGGATACATGTGTCAAAGTTGAAGAGATGATCCTTCAAGAATGCACGCATTTCAGTGTTTGATTAATGCATCACTTTAGATTTAGGTCCATATTTAATATATTTTATTGGTTTGTTCAATAATTAATTTAGTGTGTTACCATTGCGGGCAAGACCCTCAGAGACAGAGTACCCAATGAAGAAATTATACAAGACAGAGAAGGAATTTCTGAAGGGACCATATCGAGAGAATGGAGCAAAATTCAACTCTAAATACACTTTTTTTTCATTCACAATTGTTTTTGTCTGATTTTAGATATTTAAATAAATCAACAATTATTAAATTTACAAAATCTTTTATTGTTAAACAATGTATAGTGAAATAAAAATACCCTGTTACACATTAATTGTTTTTAACATGTTTAAATGCTATACATTACTACTTACATATATATAATATAAAATGTATTGTATTGCATCAAAATATGATATTACAATTTTACATAGTATATAATGCATCAATATTTATGTACTGCATTATACAAATAACAAGTGTTTTGTAATGTTTCTGCATTTTTAATTACCAAGGGCCGATTGTTTGACCAGGAGCAAGAGTAATAGTTAAGAAAAAAGGATAGATCCTTGCGTTTTTCACCAATCAAACCCGTTTTCGTAGAAATGTACGCTTTTTGCCTTTGAATTCACAAGGTGGAATCTGTATTATGGATTGAGTGTTTGGATTCTAGTGCCCCTCAATTATATGGTTTTAAAATGGAGGAAAATTAAATTAAGTAATATTTAAAATGGTGGAAAAGTTATTGTTGCAACCCGTTTACTGCAATATTTTATGGTATTATTATGGTAAAGGCTTTTTGAGTATTTGTAAAGAGAATATTCAGAGATACTTAGATCAGTTAAGGATAGTCACCAATGGCATATACTGACTTTACCTTCCAACAACTAAATATCTTAGCAATGTTGAAATCAACAATGCTGAAATGGGCAAGATATTTTGTTCACGAGGGAATGCCAAGGCAAGGATGAGCAGACAAAGTTCAAAAAGTACATATTCTCTCTTTTCCTCCAGAATAATTCTGATTAGGTGGCCGTCCAAATAATAACTAAGTGTATTAATTAATTTGATTGTATATGAATTTCATTAATTAAATTCTACAGTTTTTGGATATCGGATGATTTAAAAAATGCAGAAACTTCTGGTATACTCAACACATTACAATACATATAATTTAAATCTAGTTGATAATAAATTATCTCAATACGTTATATAAACAGTGTTTATATATTGTCTTTAGTGGATAAGATAAAATAATTTATTATCTATGGAAGACTGAGAGGCTATTAATATAATTTTAATAAAATGGTTATATGCGTATAAATAGCTGGTACTAGCTATCAGCACCAAAGTAGAGATAAGAAATATGTAACAATAAATAATAGTTTTAAGAATAAAAATGTTTTGATCACAATACGTAAGTCTGTTACACCTACATTGGAACAATTTCTTACCAATAATACGGAATCCACAATATTACTAGTTGTCGTAATGTGTAACCTGATTGATGCAAAGATTTTGATTCTATAGTAAACACGATAACAAAATTAAAGCCAAAATATTTTATACAATCATTAAATTAAAATATAATTAAATTAATACATATACATATATACTACAAATATGTACATCAACCCCAACCACATAATTTACTGTACTAATAAATATGTAAATTTTAGTGTTACATATATTGGATACATATTTTTAATGACAATTTTTTTTGGAAATTATTTAAAAATGTATCAAAAACATGCAAAATACGGGAACTATAAATGATGTATTTGTTAGTTACGGGTCTTACATAGATGGGGTCGAAATGTCTAAATAAGACTACATAAAATATTTTTAAATAAGGAAATGCAATTTGGTAAAATATATTTTTCATCAAATATAATATAACTATTTTAATAAAGCAGAAGATTTGCTTATGTCAGAAAGCATGTAAATTAACCTAACTTGTACATTCTAATGGTCCAAACTCTATGTGATTAAAGCCTGGATGGCATGCCGCCCGCGGCGGCGATGGTTTCGCCGGTGATGTATCCGGCGTCGTCAGACACAAGGAAGGCCACCACGGCTCCCATCTCCTCTGCCTTGCCCAATCTTCCCAGTGGTACTGCGTTCAGGACCATATCCCGAGCGGTATCGGTGCCAGTCAGCTAAAAATATCACCATTTTGAAATTATGCACATAAAAGATAGCAGAACAGACCAATTGTATTTTAATATTCATAATTTACTTCAGTCATAAATTTAATTCAGTTAGAATACAAATGGATACAAATGCCATGATAGAATGCGACCACTATAAATTGGCGTGCGAGAGAAGGCGTAACAGAAGTTGCCAGGGTGTAAATTTATTACACAATATAAAATGTACAGAATGTCTGATGACCCACGACACCTCGTAGCCTTTAACAGAAATTTGGTCGGGCAGCACTAAAGAAACCAAGCCGTAATGGCGGACGTTCTATCTGTCAAACTGTCAAACGGTAATATCGGTCCATTATTTGCTTTTTCAGCTTCGCAAAACTTTAATACTTTATTGGCAATTGTTCTTGCACCATCCCGGATTGTTTAGGATGTTTTGGACATAATAATTCAGTGTATATTGGTAATCAAGGTGTCAGAGCTCCCGAGCAAATACAAAATTGTACTGAATGACAGGGCGAGGGGTTACCGCCAGGTGCGGGCGAGGCGGATTTTAGTTCCAATGTCGCCATACGCCTAGTTATTGTGGTCAAGCAATAGTATATTCAATGTGCCCCAAAGCCGAAGAGAACTATGTTGGGGATTTCATTACGTGGACAAATGACAAAAGGGCGGACTGAACGGAGACCTCAGATCGAAAGGCCTGGTAGATGACACCCCCCGTAGTGGGCAGTGTACCCACAGTGCAAGAATCAGAAAATCTCGGAGGAGACAAATATTCTCAACTAGACTCTGCCGAAGTTGATAGTTTTTCACTTACGGGACTGGAAAATTTAGTAGGGACAATTCCTGGAGCGAGGCAGTTGACTCTGATGTTCTCCGGGGCCAGATCTAAACTGGCTGCCTTTGTCAATCCCAACAGTGCAGTCTTGCTAACGGAGTACGCACCAAGGATCTGAAAAATACACGACTTTATAAAAGTATTCTAAATATTACAACTATGGGAATTACCCCAGCCACAGTCCTGAGCAGACCATCAACACATATATTGTAAGCAAGGCGCGACCTCCAGTGACACGTGATACAAGAGCCAAATTGTATAGCCGCGACTTCTGCAGCGGACAGCAGGTCAAACCTGGTGCACGCGTCGTCCGACGGTCGCCGGAATCCGCAACGTAAACAAAACAGAGGCACAGCAAAGTACACGAGCCAACAACACAGATCGATGCCCGGAGCAACGTCAGCGGTCATGCAATACGCGTACAGCCAGACGTCAAGAGAGTTCTTTGTTCCCAAAACATATCAAAATAGTCAACGCCTGTATGGGCATGTCAGTGTCTCAACAACCCCGGCATAGGCCGGAGGCCCTGTTCCATCGAAGCTTTATCATTGTCTTTATTATTGTAATTCTATATATGTAACTTGTAATTGTTTTATCGAGTAAATAAATTCATTAAACCTTCTTTATGGTCATGCGTGGTGACCATAAAGCAACTTCCCCTCATTTCCATCAATAAATACAAAACGTGGGTGGAGCCCTTCATTTCCACATCTGAGAACTTCAGATGAAAGAGATTCACTCTAGGACCATCTATTGGGGTCATTAATGCCCTGTTGACAGTCTGTTTGTTAAAAAATAAAACACACACTCCCCCACACTACTCTTTCCGCATTCTTGCAATAAAACATATTTTTCTGAAACTCTCTTTTAATTTTCCATTACTCGGTACTTAAAAATATTATTTCTACATTTTTAAAGTTAAAAAAACAAGAGTGAATCAGATTAAAATAAGACACAAATTACTTTGTTTTCACCGCTTTACAACAAAGTAATTTGTGTCTTATTTTAATAATAATGTCACCACAAAGTTCAAGCATTCATACAGAAGAAGAAAAAATATTCTTCGAACAGTGAATCAGATTACTGAGATCAGAAATGAAAACATTAACAACAAATGACTCGCTTTAAATAAAATAAAAACACACGAAGAGCGTAAAAGGAAGAATTGTGCTTACGGGCATGGGTTGGAAGGCAGCGATGGAGGATACAAACACAATGCTGCCACCGCCTCTCTTCCTCAGGAGCGGGACTCCTTCCTTGGCCAGCAGGTAGGCGCACTTCACGTTTATCTCGAATATCTTATCCCATGTTGACTCATCTGTCTAAAATAAGTAGGTAAAAAGTTTTAATGTTATTAAAAGAAATTTGGTTTTTAAATAGAACCTGTGACCATCGTGGGTCCGTAATATTAATTGTTTAGTAAGTCAGTTGGTTTGTTTGCATAACACATAAAATGCATAAACAATATAATGTTAACATTAGGTACCTATGTAGTTGTATTGACTGTTAAAAGTTATCATTAAGGCAATCGTCTGAATTTTGAATCTCTGCAATCTCAATGTATTTTACGTATTTTTGTCACGGGGTGAGGGGAGTTGTAGTTCCGCGAGTTGCAGCAGCGCTAATGTCTCGAATCCGTGATTTCTAAGTCACGGGCGGCACGTAGATATTGACGAATATATTAAACATTTTTAATTGTCTCTTAAAAAAATTGTTTATTTTCCGCAGGATTTAACTTGTGTTAACAGTTGAGAACGGCTAAAATTACCGCAGATTAATCAATGTTTGTAATATATTGGATTAAGACATATTTTTATAAAAATTATAATATATGTGCAAGAAATTGCATTTAGAAAGAACAAATAAGAAAACAAGAGGCAAAATTAAAATAAAAATTGTTAATACAAAATATTTTCATCAATAATCACGTTAGTTTTGTGGTTGGATATAATTATTAATTAAAAAAACAAACAAACTTGTATAAATAAATTAGACTAATTTAATGTTGGTTTTGCTTTATCGTCCGTGCAAGCCGTCAAAATATTTTTGACATTTTTCGATTCGACGAATTCGACAGAATTATGAAAAAGTGAAGGCGTCCGTCTTGACAAAGATACATTGGCTCGGAAACTGGTTAACGATAAATTAACTAATATAGTTTATATGTAGATTATGTTCTTTTTTTAATTTAATAAAGTAAAACGTCATCGAAATATGTTTTATATATCTTATTACAGTATCCTTGTAACAAAAAATGGCACTCATGTTATTTTGTTGAGAGCAGGACTTACTCTTAATAATTATAGTCTACAATGCGGTTAACGAATTTGTAGGATTAAAATAAAAACTTTTCAAATTAATACTTTAATTAAAAATAAAACTAATTAGAAGATTTTTAATCTATCGAAAAAATATTTTATCACCATTGGGATACGAACTCAGAAATTTTCCTTTCCGGGAAACAGCGAAACCAATTTTGCTGTTTTTCGCCACAGTCATCTATGATTATGAAAAATTTGAAAATGAAAATTATGAAAAATACAACGTTCCCTATGCAAACCAAGAAATCTATAAAATATAAAAAAGGAGATTACCTCAAGAACAGGCCCGACGCTTGGATTAACGGCAGCATTCGAAACGATGATATCCAAGCCTCCGAATTTTGATGTTGCCTGGAATTAGCGTGGTGTTTTTAAAATATTGGTTAATTTTTTTTACAAAATATGTAATATAAAAATTGTCGCACCTAGGAAATAAAAATATGTAATAAAAAAATCATTGCACCTTGGAAATACAAGTAACTTACTGTTTCAAAAAGCCGCGTCCGGTCCTCCTTTTTACCGACGTGGCAGACGACGCCTTCAACAATAAGTCCCTGTTTTTTCAGTTTCTCGACGGCCTGATCCACATTTTGTTGTTTTCGACTACTCACTACAACAGATGCTCCTTCATTGGCCAATCTTTCGACAATAGAATAGCCGATGCTGAAAGGAAAGAAAATGGTAGATTGTTAATTTTTCATCTAAAAATGTGGAATGGTAAATAACTTCAAAGAAATCGGCTTAGTGATTAAATTACTAAAAAATTTAATTGAATTGGGAAAATTGGATAGATGATTATAATAAATTATACTAACAAATATAATTTAAAAAAAATTATTGGTGTTGAAAAAAGAAAACTTATTTCCCATAATATTTACATATTCATATACATATAAATATCTACCAAAAATTTATTTAAGACATTAGGGGATAAGGGCAAAATATGGGGTTGTGAGCCAGTTTTATTATTAACACATTTTCTGGTATAATTGAGTGTCCTGATTTCAAAAACGACATAAAATAACCCCGCTCGCAAATAATAAACATGTAATTATAATTTAAAAGATCGTAATTATTCCCTTAATATGTTTGACAGGTCAGCCATTCTATCTGTGCGAAACGCGAGCCGTAGACAACATAATATTTTATTCAAAGATAAAAAGAATTACATAATTTATATTGGAAGCGTAGAAGATTTACTATTTACTTTATTTAAATAAATGTTTTATAAGAAAAATCGTTTATAAATAAAAGGAAAAGGTGATCATACTCATCAAAAATATCATGGTGATCATGGTGCCAAGGCAGTCGTGGGAGCGTTCCACAGGGTTGTGCCCCCGAATACTCGCCTGCTATGGCACGTCAGGGTTTTACCTCCTTGTGTTATGGTTTGGTGGCAAGGTAGTTGTGGGGGCTAGGGAATGCAAATCCGTTCTATTTTAAAATCCGGATTTTTAAGAACGGATTTTGTTCCAATCCGGATTTTTCAGATTTTATGGATTAAAATAAAAGCACATGGAAATCAAATCAAATGATTTTTTTTAAATTTTTTTATTTAGAATTATTCAAACTATTATAATTAAATACCATAATTATGGTGTTATTCTTATTAAAATAATCAGTCTGTGGCTCGCGTGCTGAGTAACGTTAATAAAATAATCAACAGGTACAAATTAAAAGAATCTAAATAGAACAAAAATAAAGACAAATAGACTCTTTGTCAAATTATTAAACATAAAGAAAGGCTAAATCCAAGATAATGGTCCCATTGCACATACAACGAAAATGATTATTTCACTATATTATTGAATGTGCTAATAACAAAATGAAAGATAATTAACTTTTAAAAAGTAAGTATTAAATAAGATATTACACTTTAAAGTTTCGAAAAATGCACTGAATAGGTTAGGTTATTAGGTTTGCTTTGGTTAGGTTATAAGGTT